>OZ036005.1:11696467-11781467 GCA_964035015.1 Corallium rubrum
GAAATTGGATCTGTACCACTTGGAGGCTGTTTCAGCACTAGCCGACAATTTATCATACACATCAGTAATGGTACTAGCCATGGTATAGAACTGGTGGTCATCTGCATACATGTCAAGGCTTGAGTTAACACTATAAGTCAGATCATTTTGAAACATGTTCCATATCAATGGTCCAAATGCAGATCCCTGTGGACACCCTCTAGACACCTTTTCCCATTCACTCACTACAGATCCCAGCTTCACTCTGCTGTACCGGTCAGTGAAATATATGAGTCTAGTAATCTCAGGCTGTTTTCTTCAACACCATAGCTTTGAATTTAGCAAGTGTGAGTGGATGGTACAGGGAATCAAAAGCCTTAATTGCTCATATCAGTAGAAAGGACACCAATAACTTTATGTTCATCTAAAGCCATCTTTCAGTTCTCCGTCAAAGCCAGTAAGGCCGTTTCACAACTATGATTCTTCCTGTAGGCCGTCAGTTTGTCGCAGAGTTTGTCATTAAAACCATAGTCCAGCTGCTTACTAAGTAATTGCTCGAAGATTTTGTTTATAGTAACTTGGACAGTTATTGGCCGATAGTTCTCTCTCTCTTGGGGGTCATCCTTCTTAAAAACCGGTGTCCACTCCCCTTTTTTCCACATTGCAGGCCATTCACCAAGTGCTATACATGAATTATATACGGTGTGGTCAAAGGCCTTGACAATTCTCTAGCTCCAAGCTTAAAAACCTTTGGAGGGATACCATCAAAACCAGTGCTCTTTTTAGGATTAAGGCCTTGTAGTGCAGTTTCCACCTCAGCCATCCCCAGATTCCAGAATTGAAATTGAAAGTCTTCATATTTGACCATATTCTCCTCTTAATATTCTGAACACTTGTATGAATTATAAAGGTATCATCAATAATGCCATCCATATCACCAATTCCGTCAGCAATAGTGGAGAAATAGTTACACAGGTAATTTGAGCTCTTACTGTGGTCATGACATATCATCCCGTCAATATTTAGGCTGAGCTCATTAGTTGTATCCCTCTTCTTAGTACTCAGGAAAGGTACAAAATGTTTTATAGAACTGATCAGGTTTACGCTTCAATGTAGTAGATCGTTCTTTCCAATATTCCCTTATCGCCTTTCTCCTGAGCCTAGTGGCCTCATTCCTTGCTGTACGTTTAGCTTCCCAGTTCTCCCTGGTTTGTTCTTTCAAGTATTTCTTTGCAGCTCTTTTCTTAGCTCTTATAGCTTTCTTCCATTCTTTAGTCATGTAAGGTACATCCTGGGACCTGACTCTCATTTTCTTTTCTGGGAGATGTTCATCAACAATACTAGTCAACAACGTTTCCAAGAATCCGGTTTTATCATCAACGGTATCAAAAATTTCACCCACATGCCAGGGAGCCTGCATAAGATCCTCCTTATATTTATCTGCAACAAAATTGTTTGAAGATCTAAATTTTACAACCTTGCCTTTCTGTGGTTTTACCTTCTCCTTCAAAAAAACATAGATTAGTGCATGGTCACTGATCTCTGCGTTGTATACCCCACAGTCAGCAAACATGCAGTTCCGGTTGATTGGTGAGGATGACATCAATCAAGCTGCATGTAGTAATGGCTCCTTGCATTTGTATCCGTGTAGGTGAGGTTATCAAACAGTCAAATCCCTGTTCCACTTCTAGGTCAAACAATAGTTTGCCCTCAGTGCTGTCAGGTTTGAGCCTATTCAAATTTAGATCACCAGTCATTACTACAGTTGGGTACTGCAATCCAGCCCAGTTGGAAATATGGCTCAATTCTTCTTCTAACAATAATCTGTAACTTCCAGTGATTTTCTTGGGTGGTCTATAGATGACCAAAACTATTGCATTTTTAGATTTAAGTCCAATCTCTAGGGACAGAGGCTCGATTGTTTTATATCTCCTTTCAATGGTAATTCTCTTTGATTGTATCTTAGACGAGACAAACATGAGAACACCACCTCCACCCTTCTTCCTGTCATTTCGATGTAGATAGTAACTTGGTATGAGAAATTGAGAGTCTGGATATGAACCATCTATTTTGGTCTCAATAACAGCCATGATTTGTACCCTTGTTTTATTAATAATATCCTTCAATTCTTCAAACTTGTTCTGAATGTTGTTAATGTTTAGATGACATAATAGCAAGTCCTTGTCATTTTTCTGTCTGGCAGTTTGAAGTGGATTTATCACCACAGTTTCATTGAGTATTGTTTCCTCATCCTGTTGAGGATCATTTTCTAATATTTCTGAATTGTTTACCTACATCATGAATTACCTACATCATAAAACGGTAGTTTTTCCGCTAGATAGCTCGAAATACACATTGGACAGGTCCATACTTTGTTGTTTACCGACTGCTGCAGACGATTATACTCTTCAGGCTTTACACCACCACATTTAATGTGACACTGACTTGTGCACAAGACACAACGTAATGCACGGTGATTACGAGCGATAGTTCTTGAGCACATGGTGCATTTCTCAGGTCCTGGATTAGTCGAAATATCCCCACTGACCACTAGCTTAGCCAGTTGAAACGTTGACACTGAATTTGGGTAGCGTGTGATCCTTGATGCAAAGTAAGCGGTCGAAGGTTTGGATAATCCAACATGGCGGATACGAACATAGCAATTGATGTTGATAGCTAAATTCGATAAATTCACCTCAAATGAAGCAGGAAGAGTCGACATTCCAAGGCCGCTTGGTCTTCCAGTCACTTTCCCAGAAAAATAGATACCGGGACTGAGTAAATGTATAATAAAAACGCCAAGAAAGTACAAACTTGCTGGAGCCATCGAAATCATGACCGCCATGATTCGATCCCAGACCCTAGTTTAGTTTAGTTTATATAGTTTAGTTTCCAGTTTAGTTTCTAGTTTAGTTTATAATTTGGTTTATAGTTTAGTTTATTGTTTAGTTTATATAGTTTAGTTTATATAATTTAGTTTATGTACTTTAGTTTATATAGTTTAGTTTATATAGTTTAGTTTCTAGGTTAGTTTCTAGTTTAGTTTAGTTTAGTTTAGTTTAGTTTAGTTTAGTTTAGTTTAGTTTAGTTTAGTTTAGTTTAGTTTAGTTTAGTTTAGTTTAGTTTAGTTTAGTTTAGTTTAGTTTAGTTTAGTTTAGTTTAGTTTAGTTTAGTTTAGTTTAGTTTAGCTTAGTTTAGTTTAGTTTATAGTTTAGTTTATAGTTTAGTTTATAGTTTAGTTTATAGTTTAGTTTATAGTTTAGTTTATAGTTTAGTTTATAGTTTAGTTTATAGTTTAGTTTATAGTTTAGTTTATAGTTTAGTTTATAGTTTAGTTTATAGTTTAGTTTATAGTTTAGTTTATAGTTTAGTTTATAGTTTAGTTTATAGTTTAGTTTATAGTTTAGTTTATAGTTTAGTTTATAGTTTAGTTTATAGTTTAGTTTATAGTTTAGTTTATAGTTTAGTTTATAGTTTAGTTTATAGTTTAGTTTATAGTTTAGTTTATAGTTTAGTTTATAGTTTAGTTTATAGTTTAGTTTAGTTTATAATTTAGTTTATAGTTTAGTTGCATTTCTAGATTACTTTAGTTTAGTTAAATTAGTCCAGTCCAGTCCAGTCCAGTCCAGTCCAGTCCAGTCCAGTCCAGTCCAGTCCAGTCCAGTCCAGCCCAGTCCAGCAGTCCAGCCCAGTCCAGCCCAGGTCAGCCCAGGCCAGGCCAGCCCAGCCCAGCCTAAAAAAGTAGAGTGCTGTGTATAGGCAATGTTTTAATAGATAGAGCAAAGTGAAAATGTGGTGAACTGCCAAGGTTTTTGGTAACGGAAAACTGACCTTTCGAGCGGAACCCTTCATGAGAGTGAAATGTGATAAAATATAATGAAACACGGCTTATATATCCAAGAAGCCTAAATGCTGACGTAGATGAAAATATCCAATCAAGTGTGGGAGCTTAAACAAACTAATAAAAGAATGAAAAAAAATGTTAAGTATTTGCTAGTTGTTACAATCGATCGGCAACCAGACTGTGGGAGACGGAGAGGTAACGAGGCTAAATATTCAATGGGCTAGCTATCAGTAGGTGTAAAGCAATTGAAAACAGAAACACAAAAGGAATGTATAAGAAAAAGAATATATAAGAAAAATAAATAGAAAAAGAATGTTGGAAATTACATAGAAGAATTAAGGCCTGAGGGTGTGTGGGTATGAGGTCATTTCATCACATTTCACTCTGATGAAAGGATCCGCTTGAATCGTCAGTTTTCATTTCCTAAAACCTCAGTAGTTAATCACGTCCCAGTCCAGTCAAATCCAGTTTCAGTTGTCGAGTCGAGTCGGGTTCAATCCAGTCCAGTGGGGTTGAGGCGAGTTAAAAGCTAGTTTCCATTCAGGAAAATTTTCCGCAGGACAGGAATGGACAGGAAAGTTTTCTCTGTGTTTAAAGTCATTAGTTCCAACCGAGAGCTTATAAGATAAATATAATTTCCCTGTCCGTTTCTGGAGGAACATTTTCCGGAGCTGGAACCAACCTTAAAGCTAGTTGCGTTAAGGCAAGTTGAGTTTAGTATGCATTACACTGTAAAAATCTAACGTGGATTAATGTTAGGATTAAGCAACTAGAGAAAGGTTCTTTGTTTTTGAAGATGTCGGATAAAGTTCCGAAAAAGAACTCCGTCTGCGGTGGATGGATCAGCGGCAACCACCCAGGTGTTAGTGATGGAGTTGTAGAACGGGATGTTTGTGTCAAAGAAAATAACGTCAAATGTCAACGGCAATTTACTGTCCTTGTCAGAAACTGTGGTGCATTTTATGTTTATAACTTCCCACCATCACGCGAGACCTCTGGATTTACGTACTGTTTCAAAACAGGTTTGTTTGTTTGTTTGTTTGCTTGTTCGTTCGTTCGTTCGTTCGTTCGTTCGTTCGTTCGTTCGTTCGTTCGTTCGTTCGTTCGTTCGTTCGTTCGTTCGTTCGTTCGTTCGTTCGTTCGTTCGTTCGTTCGTTCGTTCGTTCGTTCGTTCGTTCGTTCGTTCGTTCGTTCGTTCGTTCGTTCGTTCGTTCGTTCGTTCGTTCGTTCGTTCGTTCGTTCGTTCGTTCGTTCGTTCGTTCGTTCGTTCGTTCGTTCGTTCGTTCGTTCGTTCGTTCGTTCGTTCGTTCGTTCGTTCGTTCGTTCGTTCGTTCGTTCGTTCGTTCGTTCGTTCGTTCGTTCGTTCGTTCGTTCGTTCGTTCGTTCGTTCGTTCGTTCGTTCGTTCGTTCGTTCGTTCGTTCGTTCGTTCGTTCGTTCGTTCGTTCGTTCGTTCGTTCGTTCGTTCGTTCGTTCGTTCGTTCGTTCGTTTGTTTGTTTGTTTGTTTGTTTGTTTGTTTGTTTGTTTGTTTGTTTGTTTGTTTGTTTATTTATTTATTTATATATATATATATATATATATATATTTATTTACTTATCATATTACAGTATAAACAACATAGTCTTTTTATCAGTACGAATAGTTGGTATGAAATAGTTGGCACGACTACTTGAAAAGACTAGTAATATTAACTGATATAAAAACAAACAAACAAACAAACAAACAAACAAACAAACAAACAAACAAACAAACAAACAAACAAAAACCGCATACAGTAAAAACCCGATAACAAGAAGCTACCACTATTAAGAACATCAGGCTGAAATTAAGAATTTATTTATATAAGAATATATAAGAATATAAGAACCTATCCCAGGCTGATTTGGTAAAATGTAGGTTCTTGTTAGCGGGTTTTTACTGTAGCACGACAGTGTTAATTTCTAATATTTATTTAAGAAGCATTTCTTAAAAATGTTGAAACAAAAAAACTTCTTAATACTTTTTAAGAACACAAATCGAGTGGATCACCTGCTGTGGCTGCAATGGTTGGAGGTCCCAACAACGCTCTGACAAACCACGTTTTCCATCGTGAAACAGAAATCAATGATTCCACCTTATGTTTACTGATGTGCTCCCTAACTAGTAACTGTCAGTCGTTCAACTTCAGTCGCAAGGAAAAAATCTGCGAGTTAAATAGCTCAAGCAAGGCTAAACATCCATCCAGCTTTCTCCCTAGGAGTGGGTATTCTTATTACATGAAAGGAAAAGGCTTGTTGCAGAGCAGGAAGTTGGGGGAATTGTAAGGTGGCACATTTTTTTGCAAATTATTGGTTGCTTCTTTGAGTGGAACACTAAAACAAATTTATCAAATTTTTACGTTCGTTTTGAGTGGACATTTGTTTCTATAAGGTTAGGGTTATTGGTTGGATAAGGGGTATTGTTATATACCAAAGACTTTCGTTTGCCAAAGATAAAATCCTATTGATCAAATCATGGTCACGTGTTGTTCAACAAACTCAGTGTTTCTTTCTGCCGAGAGAAACATTGCACTGTTTCCCTCTGACGTCAACAATGAAGAAGGAAACAGAGCAGTGTTTCCCTCTCTGACGTCAGCTTTAATCATGCGTTGTTCACGTGAATACACAATTACTGTTGCATCAGATCAAGAACTTTGAACTCTTCGGAGCATGTTGAAAACAAAAAGCTTGTTTGGTATGAAATAATCCATTTTCTAAACCAAAGAATATCTAGGAAGAAATTTAAAGCTGTTTTTTGTAAATTGTACTTGTTGGTGTATTTGTTTAGTTGAATTGAAATTACGAAGACGTAATTGAATTGAAGTTACGAAGAAGTGTTTTGGTATTAATTAAGTCTTTTCGCCTTTTGCAAGTTTCGTGTCAGCTTGATATTTTGTGTTTTAAAAGTCTTTATGACGTAGTCTGTTGTTGTTGTCGATTGTTTCTCCTCAACTTGAGGAATCACCAAAGTATCAAAAACATTTTTTTCTTTTTCTCCATTTTTTTTTGTTTATGCGCAAACATATAAACTTAAATGATGTTGAATTTTAAACTATGTAAATAGTAAGTAAAGTTATCTTTTTAAAGTGCTTAAGGCAAAATTAAGTTTGTCTTATTTTAAAGAACACTTGGAAGGACAAAGTAACATCTTTTCCAGTTTTCGTTTCCTTGCTTCGTAGTCGAGATATTCATATGCATGATGAGTTATCGAAGAAAGTTTTAAATTTTTGTTATTATTAACCATACTTAATTCGAAGAAGGCGTGTGAGCTTGTTTCACCTACTAGTGTCACCAATTTCAAGTTGTTTCTTTTAATAGTAGCAAAGATATATAACATTTTCTGATAAGTCATTATGCACATGCATACAACATGCGACATTTGCATATCAAACAGACTGAAATATCTCAAAAACGAAGCAAGGAAACGAAAAATTGCAAAATATGTTACTTTGTTATTTTAAGTGTTCTTTCAAATAATTGTCATAAGCACTTTAAAAGATTTTAAACTAATTGTAAATATTAAACAATTATTGAATGAGGTTGAGTATGATATCGAGAATTATCAAGGACGAGGTTTGTGTTATCCACCGAAGCCGAAGGCTGAGGTGGATAACACAAACCGAGGCCTTGATAATTCTCGATATCATGCGAAAACCGAATCCAATAATTTTTTTCTTATATATTCAAAAAGAAGAAGCAAAGAACAACACCAGTGGAATAGATAAACATTTAATGCGAAAATAATAAACGACAAGTCAACTTCATACGACATTTTCTATTTAATTTTGCCATTTTGTTTACTCTTCAAAAATATTTAGTTTTGGCCGGATTTTTAGCAAGCTGCCGACCGCGCTAGGGGCTTGGGTTTAACAGCGTCAGCAGCTGAAATAACGCGTCAGCTTCTAGATACGGAGAATTAGCGGGGGCGTTTTGGCCAATCACGAACGAGAATAAAGTTTGAATATATAATAATAAGTAATATTGGATTCTTAAATGACACTTTATTAAGTAATATTAGATGACATATTTAAAATATTGCAATTGAAAATAAGTCTAACAGCATGATGTAGAAATTGTTATTTTGTAAACAATTAGGCAAAAATGCTTGGCTTTTGGGTTGACAACAAATTCATTCCTTGTATCACAATAAAAACTGCTGCACTAAAATTGTGTGAAGGTCGCTTTTTTGTGTCACTCTGAATAATCATCACAAAAACTGTATCATACTGTTTCTGAAAATAGTAAGCACGAAACATGTTCAAATTCAGACCATAACTCTAAATATAACTTTAAACCTAATGCCCTATTTTAATCTCAAATCAGTTTTAATTGAAAGGAATATAATTGTGGCAATTATTTTTACGTGATAACATCAATGAGTGCAATATAGTATTGTTAATATATTTTATTTTAATTCGGCGCATTGTCTCAAAATCTGGCACTTTGTCTCAAAATTTGGCACTTTTTCTCGAACCTTAAAGTGTCTATGAAATGAAAAATTCGTTGGCATTTTTGTTATTTTATTGTACAGAGGAGCATGACAGGAGCACTCACTGAAAATTTCAAGAGAATCTGATGCGTAGTTTTCGCGCTATCAACTCTCAAAATTTTCCGTGGATAGTTTGTTTTGGGGAAATTTGGGCTTCTTGGCAACAATGCCTTATGACGTACGCAGATGGATCATTAATAGTGAAATATATTGTTCTTATGCATAGTTGTCCATCTGCGTACGTCATAAGCATTGTTTCCGAAAGTCCAATTTTTCTCCAAGAACGAACTAGCCATGGCAAACTTTGAGAGTTTATAGCGTGAAAACTACCCATCAGATTCTCTTGAAATTTTCAGTGAGTGCTCCTGCCATACTCCTCTGTACAACAAAACAACCAAAATGCCAACGAATTTTTCATTTCATAGACACTTTAAGGTGGCTCCATACAGTTTCTTGAAAAATGGAAAATACAAGTTTGAGAATCCAAAGCACGTGCATAAACAATTCGGAAAAAGAATAAATCTAAATCTTATACATTGTTAAAAATTCTGACAATCAAAAACTGTTACCAAGAAATAGCAACCGTTGTTGCTATGGCAACAATTACGTTTCAAAATGGCTGCCAATTACCCTTCAAACTAATTTAATTTGAAAAAAGCTTTGGTGATCCCCATTTTTATTTTCATTAAAACTTTTCTTGAAGTATGAGTAATCAATAGGCCGATTTTAAAAAATTCGGCAGATCCAAATTTTTTAAAAATGATTTTTCCGAAAAAAAAAATTATTCGTTCTACAGAATTTTTTTTAAATTGGCGTATTGATTACTCATACTCCGAGAAAAGTTTTAATGAAAACAAAAAGGAGGGTCGTCAAAAAAGTGATTTCAAAAGTGATATTCGAAATTTATGCCAAATTGCACTCGCCTGACGGCTAGCGCTCGTGTAATTTTGGCAAAATTTTCAAATATCGCTTGTAGTGTAAATCCTTAATTGTACTCGCTATCATATGATTACCTATACAAATTTAGCACTTTTCGTCTGAATTTGGGCCTATTCCAGACTGTAAAAAGTCTCGATCGTCATTGCCGTTTTTGCACGTTTTTGCACGGACAGATCGCCAAAATTGCGTAAAATGCGCAGGAAAATGGCAAAAAAATGGTGAAAAAGACATGTTTTCAGTCAATTATCGGCAAAATGCGCGGATTTTGCCAAATTTGCGAAAATAATCTGGGAATATAATCCCCGTGAATATTCCCCGCGCAGGAAAAACTTTACAGTCTGGAGCCTATTCTTAAAAGTTAGCACTTTTATTCAAAATTACTTCCTTAAACTTTGACACTTGCTCAAAATATTACACTTTTCCCCCAATTTGCCATTTTAGTCCGAATTTGGCAGTTCTCGTCCAAATTTGGTGTTCTTCATCTGAATTTGCCACTTTTCGTTTGAATTTTCCATTTTCGCATGAATTTGGCACTTTTCATCTGAATTTTGCACTTTTCGTCGGAATTTGCCATTTTCGCATGAATTTTGCACTTTTCATCTGAATTTGCCACTTTTCGTCTGAATTTGCCATTTTCGCCTGAATTTGCCACTTTTCGTCTGAATTTGCCATTTTCGCCTGAATTTCGCACTTTTCGTCTGAATTTTCCATTTTCGTCTGAATTTTCCATTTTCGTCTGAATTTACCATTTTCCCCAGGCAGTTGTTGCCTCGAACGTTGTCACAGTTTTGCAAGGATGGATAAATTTACCATTTTCATCTGAATTTGCCACTTTTCGCCTGAATTTGCCACTTTTCGTCTGATTTTGCCATTTTCGTCTGAATTTGCCACTTTTCGTCTGAATTTGCCATTTTCGCCTGAATTTGCCACTTTTCGTCTGAATTTGCCATTTTCGCCTGAATTTCGCACTTTTCGTCTGAATTTTCCATTTTCGTCGTCTGAATTTACCATTTTCCCCAGGCAGTTGTTGCCTCGAACGTTGTCACAGTTTTGCAAGGATGGATAAATTTACCATTTTCGTCTGAATTCGTCTGAAATTTACTATTTTCGATACTAAATTTACCATTTTCATCTGAATTTGCCACTTTTCGCCTGAATTTGCCACTTTTCGTCTGATTTTGCCATTTTCGTCTGAATTTGGCACTTTTCGTCTGAATTTGCCATTTTCGTCTGAATTTGCAATTTTTCGTCTGAATTTGGCACTTGTCGTCTGAATTTGCCACTTTCGTCTGAATTTACCATTTCCCCCAGGCAGTTCTTGCCTCGAACGTTGTCACAGTTTTGCTAAGATAGATATATAAAAAAAGTTAACCCCAGCAATTTTGTGGCACATGTCTCCAACATGATACAGATTTGTTGGTAAATGGTTTAACTATTTCCTTGGCCGTCGGTGGATTCTTTCTTGTGACGAGTAAAATCGTTTGTCGTTAGGACAGGTTTTCTGTGTCTGGTCAGGGCACTGTCCAAAATTGACGCGGTGACGCTGAGTATTTTTTATTTTGTATCTTATTTCTTTAAGGAAGACCTTGATTGAACAGACAGGGTGAGCATTCTTCTATATATAAGTAGAACACAAACCTTCAGTGGTGATTATAGCCTTCAATCAGTGCCTGCAAACATATCAGCGGTTTTGATAGGAAATATTGGTTGAGACAGATCAAAATGTAAAAAAAAACCCAAAACAATATCGACGCGCAAGAAAAAACTGACGCGCGCGCTGACCAAAAACAGGAGACTTTCATTTTTTGGCCTTAGCCAGAGTAAAATAGTCGTATGTCGCTTATAAAGAGTTACAAACTACACAACGTTACTAATGGACCTTTTCACCGATAGCGGCGCCATCTTGAATTCGCAATGCATTGTGGTCTATCCAGGGTAATAAGCTCAATTAAAAGGGTGATTGCTTAGTGTTGAGACACAATGCGGTAATTTTTTCTTGATAAACACTTTCATGACAACAATGTCTAGATATGATCGTTGTCATATTAGTAAAAGCAATAATTCTCGTACGTATAAGGATACATCTGTCATGAATCTAAACTTACACGTCCCGGAATTGTTGCTTTTACCAATATGACAATTAATAAAATTAGATATTGTTGCCACGAAAGTATTTATAAAGAAAAAATTACCGCATTGTGTCTCAACACTACGCAATCGCCCTTTTAATGGAGCTTGTTACCCTGGATAGACCATAATGCATTGCAAATTCAAGATGGCGCCACTATTGGTGAAAAGGTCTATTAGGTCTTAGCTAGCGCTAATGAAATATTCTAAATATATGCCCCGAAACACCGCTATCGTGTTTCGTTTGAATCGTGTCCATTTATACAGTTACACGCATATTTTTTTATTTCGGCGATTTCCTGATTCGATTTCTGTTCTTTGCTCCATCCCCCCTGTTTTTGTATGAGATATTAGGAATTACTCTGAAACGCGCCAGGTGTATAGTAGATCTAGTTCTATCCTAATTCTTAGTTACTCGGGCTATACGCGTGGTAGACCGAGTCTAGGTTTCGACTCCGAGTCTGCTTCTGTTTTTTTTTTGTTTTCTTTTGAGTCAGAAAAACGGTGGCTTGGGCCTAGACGAGAAATTTTCACAAACATATATCAACATGATTATTGCTTATTTTCAGACATTAGAAGACTAGTGAATAAATCAAACGCAATCTTACAGGTACCATGGACACACTTCTCACCGCAACCGTGGGCTGCTTAGCAACATGCTGCCTCCGTTGACTTGTGTTTGCGTCGCGGCTCTAGCTGCTGTTCTCTGGTAAGGTTTATCACTAAAGGAGTTTTAGATCCAGTTATTATTCAACTAAGCCTACTGACCGACAAGATTCAAGAGACACAGTAGAAGAGTTGGTTAAACTTCTACAAACCGAGGCATACCAGCCATGAAATCTGGTACTCAGGTTAGTCGGATGCTAGACGTAGATTTTCAACTTTGTTCGTTTGTTAATGGAAGTCTTATAACATGGGAGGTGGAACGCGTTATTATAAGCTGGATTGCATTTACACTAATTAAATGTTAAACAAAAGACTTATTTGGTTATTTACCGAGTTTGAGGCATTGGGCATAAGTGTCACAAACTGTTAGCGCGCTAGCTCCTCTTACCGGTGAAGTTGGGCCCAGTTGAATGGAATTGGTAGTATTCGGATGGGTATTAGCTTCATGTGAGTGGAGTTATTAACTTGTCGGTTTTCTTCAATGCCGCGAGAGTTTTTCCCACTGGATTCTCTGGTTTTCCTCCTCCTTCTGTTTAAAATGAAGGAATTGTTGTAAAAAGCAATTACGGTTGAACTTTGTCAACTTTCGGCCGGAATAATCAACGAAAATGCACTTTAGTCTACCCAGAGACTCTTGGGTTTATTCTTTTTCGGTTTCCACAACAACTGAAACTTGAATTACGCTACATTATTGCGTACAATTTTACAAAATTAAATCTCATTAATTCTTGGTCAGTTGACAGTCTTTGATAGCTAAATAAACACAAAAAACAATAAGAAAAACCTGTACTTTCCTGACCGTCGAATTTGCTTTTGTTCAGCAGATATTTTTCCCTTCAATTCCTTTTTGTCGCTAAAAATATTATTGGCAGAAGGTCGGTAATTCGAAAACATATTGGTTTCTTCGTTGTCATGATCTGTAAGAAAGTTTAGACCGAATTTCCTGGTGGGTCACAGTGTTAAAAGAACTTGGACGAACGTTTGTCGAACAGCGGCCGGGAAGATTTTGCAGGCCCTCTCAAAACTATCTATCGCCTCTAGGGCCTAGTCTCGCTGTGCATAATGGGATTAGTCCCTATTTTGTTTACAGCATCTGGCAGGCCCTCTCAAAAGTATGACCTGTCCATCATGCAATGAGGCCCTGCGAAGGAGGCAGATAAAGGATAAAGGACTGGGGGGTAATCATCCTTACTCGCAGTCAGCGGCTGAATTGCGAAGGACGCGCAGATCAACGTGGCCGTGTCGAGGCATATCAGAGGCGCTCAAGGCAGCCGCCATACAACACAGTTCAGACCACGGATCACACGGCTAAGATGTTAGGTGTTGATTTTATACAGGTAGCTAGGAAAACCGGAGAACCCGGGGAAAAACCCTCGAAGCACAGGAGAGATCAACTACAACTCAACTCAGATAAGTCAAAGCTTCATCAGAACGTGGCTTAAAATGTGGTGTTCCACAAGGATCCATTACACTATTTTTCTTAATTTACATAAATGATCTACCGGAATGTTTAAACAAAACTCGAGCTCGATTATTTTCTGATGATACAAATATAACAGCAACAGGAGAAACGATAAATGAAATTGAGATTGCAGTAAACTCAGATTTAGAAAATCTTCGGAAATGGCTCATAGCCAATAAACTAAGTCTGAATGTTACAAAAACTGAATTTCATTGATTGGTTCAAAACAGAAGCTACAACGAATCAACGATTGTCAGCTAAATATTAATATTGAAGGCAAACAAATTAAGCAAATATCTGAAAGTAAAACCCTGGGGTTATAATCGATCAGCACTTAAATTGGAAAAGTAACACTGAAAACAAAGAAACTTACTTCAGGATTAGGCGTCCTTCGACGTCTAAAAGAATTTGTTGACAAAAACCACTTTTATCAGTATATAATGCTATAATACAGCCATATTTTAATTACTGTTGTGAAGTTTGGAATGTGTTTTGTGAAACCCAGTCTACGCGTTTACAAAAACTTCATAACAGAGCTGCTCGTATTAATATAGCAAATATACCCAATGAAGTAAGGCAAGAAACGGCTTTAAGTGAATTAGGTTGGGAACCACTAAAACAAAAAGCTGAAATCATGTTTAAAATACTTAACAATATGGGGTCAGATGTCTGAACAAACTATTTACGTTCAGACAAGACGTTTTAAGTCACAATGTTCGGGACAGTTTTTCTAAAGTGTGTTTGCCACAACCACGAACAAACAACATAAAAAAAGTGTTATGTTTGATGGCGCCTCAGTGTGGAATTCGCTACCATCAGACATAAGAGAGAGTAAATCCTTTTCAAGTTTTAAACGAAAAATTGCTACTTATGTTGATACACACTACGATTTTCCCTATATATCTTTGTAAATGTATGTAATATAGCTAAGTACTGTTCTTTTATTTTCCTGTTTGTAAATAATGTAATTTTGCTTCTATTGTTTTACATGCCCATCGTGGTTAAATAAATAAATGTATCTATCTATCTAGCTCGAAAACGGGGTGTTCCCAAGAGGTCACCCATCCAAGTATACTAACCCCGCGTCTAACCGGGCCCACCAAGGCTTGTTCAATAAAACCAAGCGGAAATACTTTCCCGTACAGACCAAGGAAACGAGGTTATAATAACCAATTTATTATATGGCTATTGGTTCATGTTATTTTAAAGTTTTGAATTCATGTCTTTGGACATAAGGGGTGTTGGTGGCATAGTGCATGGTTAGTGCACGTGCCTTTCACCTCTGCGACCCGGGTCCGATTCCTACACGGTACAGTTATCTGATTAAAAAAAATAAATTTCACCTTGGCCGCATGTGAGAAGAGTGCTTCCAGTTTGACTCTACCAAACACCACAGGTTTCCTCCGGGTACTCCGGTTTCCTCCTGTAGTAACACTGGACCAATGAGGGTGGGCCCTTATTGGATCTCTGAGGATAACAGTTTAGATATAACTGATAGAGTCGTTATCCAGTATAAATAAAGTTAGTTTAGTTTTTTAGTTTAGAGTTTGCCGTTACCTTACCTGTTAACTTTTTTGTGTCGCTTCTTGTTTACACTAGTTTGGCTTTTATTTGTCGTGTAATTTAGGCAAACAACTTTAGCAAATTTAATTGTTTAGCAAATATTTGAATAAAAGTACCTATAGTTTTCTTTTATTTGTTTTGAAATTCGTATACTAGCTTTCCCGACAAAATTAACCGGTCCAAGAAAAAGCGTTTGACCGGTCGGTCACAATATTGTATATAGGATTTCGAACGCTCAATCCGCATGTGAATAAATCAATCAATCAATCAGCATGTGACGTTTTGCGTACGGACCAGGAAAAGAACTCCGTCAATATTAATAGTGAACCTGCACTGCACAATCCAATGAGAACGAACGAATAACCTTATTAACTGAAGGACTCAGTCGTCCAGAGTCGTACCAGGTGATTTCTGTGCCGGTATGATTCAAATGGTCTTACGAATAGCATGATATGTATGCCGCGTTTCTCGATCGGGTTCCAGCGTGAAGGTATACGGCTATACGCGTTTTGGTCGTTCTTATATACTGAATGTTGACGACTATTGACTACATTCCGGCAACAGTCAGTCAATGAAATCTAAGATTTTGCTTGCCATATAATTAGCATAACTACATATTCGTCCATTCTCGTTGGATTGTGCAGGTTCACTAATGACAAGACGCCTGGGTCAGGCGTCTGGATCCGGCGTTCACTCGGGCACTGGCAAAGTGTGGCGGTCTCACTCTCCTCGGCAGAGGTTCTATACCGGCGTGAGAGGTTCTATGGGCCGAGGAATTAGAGCAGATCGAAGGGTGAAAGTGGTGCATACCGCTTCACACTGGTGAACCTATTTACGATCAAGACAGTTGTCAGCCACATCCGATCACTGTTAAACTACAAAGTCAGTCAGTTACTTTCGAAATCTACCAACAATGTGCAAGAACACCATGATTAAAAGGCAAAGCTGTTCAACTTTTTGTCCAACTCCAAAAGCAAATTAAGGAGCAAAGAACTTTCAACATGCCTCAGTCACGGCCTCATTCCATCACATGGCTAACAACTCACCAGTAGTATGAATAGTAGGGGAAGTAAAATGTGCAAAAATGCAAAATCGCGAAGAAACAAACAACCCAAAAACCGAGCCAAAACCTAGACTCGGCCTCCACAGGTACTGGCAACAAAACACACTGTTTCTCTTGGTGCCCCGAGACCGCGGCGCAGGAAGCAAAGCCGGTTGGGCGACAACGAGCGGTCGAGGGGCAACAAAACACACTGGTTTCCCTAGGTTTACCAGTAAAAAGTGTTTTGTTATATAATTATCAAGTGTTAAATGACAACAAAAATGTTGAGCAAAACTCCTTCAGACATTGTTTTAAATAAAGAAAAACTCGAACAAACCAAGACGAACCGAACCCAACAATCTACTTCCAGTTTTCATATTTTTTCCTGGGGAAGAATAAGTAATGTTGTCCATCATGGTTACACGGAAAACATCACGCTTTTCGGACCGCAACGACCGCAACGTGAGGACCGCTCGCCTAGAATCTAGAATCACAAAGCTAGAAAAACGGACTTTGACATATACTGATAATTATATAAGACATATTGTGAGGTCTGTACGTACGGAAAAGTATTTGCCTTGGTTTTCGTACACCACATATTTGACTACAAATTTAGGAGAGACAATTTAGACAATATCTTCACTTCGCTTAGGCAATTTCATGTTTTTGAAAACTAACTCGGGTTATTTATCTCAAATTGCCCTCAAAAACATGTAATTACTAGTACTAATTATCTCATAAAGACCATATAATAAACTACTTATTCACTTCGCTTGTTCAGTCCGTACCAGTAAAATATCGGTCCTCTCTTTTTCGCGCAGACCTTGACTCGCTGCATGTGCTCGTCTTGATCTGTGCTAAAAATTAAAACCGTTAATTGGTCCGATATATAACAAGACGCCTGCTTAGGCGTACATTCGGGCTACTGAGTGATTGCTGCAACCTGCTGAACTTTGGCATGCCATAGCCCTTGCACGGAGCAGTGTGCACAAACGTTTGTTTAAATGTACATAAATTTCAGACGCAATGAAGTTATGCAATGTAGAACTGCACTGAGACTCTGAAAGCTATTTTGATTGTGCGGTTAGAGGTACTTTTAATTATCGATTTGCGAGTATTAAAATTAAAAATTACGACAATAGACCTTATTCCAAAATGGTTAACATTTTATAATTCTTTTATGTGCATATCAATTAGCTCTTATCACCTTGTTTTAAAGTAAAAATTCTTTTGAATTTTTGTATTCATATTTATATTTTGATCAGTGATGTGCTTGACACAACCACAGAATAGGAACATGACTGCCGGTCAATTTTCGAAGTGATATAAGACTCGAAGTCTAGGCTCCATATATGTGAAGTATTGCGCAATTTTGACATTTTGTGGAACCCGGTGATACGTGCAACAACGCTATTCAACTTGCAACGCAACAATGTTGCAGCAATTTTCTGCTCGTGTTACTTCACCTTCACGCTCGATCAAATAATAGTACCTTATAATTAAGTGTTTGGAAACGCGCCCAAAGTCTTTGACTTTGTTCTTTGTTTTTGTTCACGTTTGTATACCTTCACGCTTGCTGAACACATTGTATTTTGGTATAATGAAGCGATCAGCCAATAAGAGCGTTGCTGTATAAATATTAAATGAACGGAAAAAAAAAGATTTGCGCACTTTCAGATCACTCTCAACATAAATTAAAAACTAATCGAAACAAACCTACTTCCTCTAACCCACTGGCACGAATATCTGGACATGGTATTCTTTTTCAAAATAATCAATCAATATATTTCATTTGACAAAACTACAATTCCTGAAAAATGCAAACCTACCAACGTACCTACAAGATCTCAGAATAAAACAGATGGCAGCGCTTTCCAACAGCGATCGTATAGAACATCGATCGATGTACGGTAAATTATACCTAATAAGAGCTCCAAGAATATCTGAATATGGAACGTGCTGCCTCAAGAAATAACCCGGACTACTAATCTTTCAAATTTCAAAAACAAACTAAAAGAATACTACCACTCTGCTATTATCTCTATACATACCATTCTGAAGACCCACGCACCTGGAAATCAATTTGTATTAAATGCAACTCTGTCCGTAGTCTATGTGTTTCCTCTACTTGTTGTTTTTAGACCTCCTTCAGCTAGCTTCATCTTAAATGTTTTTACTTGTTATGTTTATATCATATAATTATATTTGTATCACATATTATTTAATGTAAATAGTAGACAATCAGGACCCACAGTAATCGGCCTCAGCTGTTGCGGTGTTCCTATCCTTGTATTTATTTAGTCAAGGTAAAGTTAAATAAAATAAAATAAAAATAAAAAAGAATAAATTGCAGTTCATTGTCAGCTGCTTTGTTGTTCACTGCGTCTCCAGACAATTTAATTCTAGGGATTATGGTCAATAAGTATAGTTATTATTATGGGTACATATGCCCTAATTCTATATATTTATAGTGTAATTTAGACGAATTCTTGCTATTTTTGAACAATTAATTTAGGGAGCGTTTGCCATCATGTTGCTTTATGGGGTAGTGCGTGTAACCCTCTCGAGTAAAGGTGAGTGAAACGTCAAAACAGGTTTAATTACGTGTTCTATACTGTATTCCAATAGACGCCCTGAGCGTTTATTAAAGGCTCTACAGAGAGGGGCGTTGGTTAGAGAGAGGCGTCTATTTATCACACAATCTATTAAATCGTCATCATATATTATATGCGGTCCTCATCGGACTTGCTAACTACAATCATGGAATAATTACATTGGGACAACTTGCAACAATGTCACTTCTAAGTAAAGATGCATTTTGCACAGTTAAGTTATCCTCCCTACCCCTCCCCCACCATACAACGTTGGTTCACAAACATGGTAGAGGTGCGGGTAAGGCCTACCCCCAGGGACCAACATTGCATGGTGGGGGTAAGGGGGGAGAGTAGACTTGTGGGGGTAGAGGAAGACCTGTGATGGTGGTTTGGAGCAGGCGACTTATTTTTTTTAAAGAGTTTACGATGCCGTCAGAAATCGCGCTCCCACGGAAAATGTCTCAATTAATTATTCTATGATATTGTAGCTCGCCGACGTCTGCAATCCAGTATCTCTCTTCAAGACATCCACGTATATCTGCCCCTGCGCCCGTGCCTCGGCTCCCACTTGATAGTGCGATGGGCAGAAATACTGGGTGTCGATGACAGTAAGCCGCTAGTTTCATCCTCCGTGATGCGATCTTGTCACCTACTCGTGGGAGCTCGGATCGTGATTCTTCCAAGAGATGTTGAGTGCCGCTCTCAACATACGCGCGTGCAGCACGCATTCAGTGACTTCTCCAGCTCAGGAGTTAGGGTCCATGTCCTGTAGCCATAGAGTAAGTTAGTTATTAAAGCATGCTCTGTACCTGTGTGCGCTTTAATGGAAAGGTTTGTTTTCCAACAATTGATTTCATATATTATTCACTTTTTAAAGATCCTTATCGTTGGATATTATCACGTGGTAAACCAGCTATTCAATCATCAACTGAAGGAAGTCACGTGGCATCCTACGCAACTGATGGCGACTACAACAACTACGATCTTCCAATAAACTACAGTCAAACCACTGTTTCGGACGATCCTTATTTACAAGTTGACCTAGGAAAAACGGTCTCAGTTGACTTTGTCGTACTCAACCTTCCAATGCTTACAGATCCACCAAAAGTCTACGGTTCCATTCGACTTTTACTCGGTAAGGGAAAATGAATGTTTATCAGGTCTGACGTCACGTACGTCATGTCTTCTTCTGATTAGCCAATAAATTAAATTGTTGTCTCCCAAAAAATTATTGGCCAATCAGAAAAGGGGTGTGACGTTCGTGACGTCAAACCTGATAAAACCTCATTTTGAGTATTAGAAATACACTTAATTAAGTGATTCCTCATTTTTTGTTGCGCAGCCTTTCTGCGCATAATTCTGCAATATTAATTCAAGATGTATCCGATATCCAAGTGTTAGTGGCGAAAACACACCTCAGTCTCGGTGAATAGTGTAGGTTTATAATATAGAATATCCAGCACTATTCACCTCACTTCAGTGAATAATTGTTAATTAACACCCCTTTATGTGATTCCTCAGTTTTTTTATTGCGCAGCCTTTCTGCACATACTTATGCAATACTAATGCAAGATGTATCCAAGTGTTAGTGATATTTTTATACTTAATTTTGTTGTAAAATTCGCGAAGGATCGGACTTTGTGATATTGGTCATATCAGATTAGGCAATGGTGTATATTAGTATCTAATATGTTTCATGTTGAATTTATAATTAAGAAATGTGGTAATAAACGGAGTCTTTGTTTGTGCCGTTTATTATCTGATTTCTTAATTATAAATTCAGTTAGCGCGACCTTTGCCGGGTTTGAAAACTCATACACATGACCAAATATTTTCCCCCGATTGGCTAGCCTGCGTCGCATCCGGCCTTATTTGAAATCCGAGATTGAAACCCGAGAAAAGATGGACATTTCTCGGTTTCAAATAAGGCCGGATGCGACGCAAGCTACCGATTGGCTAATTAGCTTATGAATTATAATATTAAGTCTCCTATCCAGTTCCCCTTCCATTATCTGTAGTATTTGCAATGCTGTCTGCTGGCATTCATCTCAGAAAAAAATTAAATTAAAATTTAATTGAAATTTAATTTAAATTAATTTTTTTAATTATTATTTAATTAAATTCGTCTGAATTAAATTTGTCGCACCAAACGAAGTTGCATTGATGTCGACTAAAAATAATCAACGAAGATAATATGAATTAAATTTGTCTGAATTAAAGTGTCTATGAAATGAAAAATTCGTTGGCATTTTTGTTGTTTTATTGTACAGAGGAGCATGACAGGAACACTCACTGATAACAGATGGATCATTAATAGTGAAATCTATTGTTCTTATGCATAGTTGTCCATCTGCGTACGTCATAAGCATTGTTTCCGAAAGCCCATTTTTTCTCCAAGAACGACCAGCCATGGCAAACTTTGAGAGCTGATAGCGCGAAAACTACGCATCAGATTCTCTTGAAATTTTCAGTGAGTGCTCCTGCCATGCTCCTCTGTACAATAAAACAACAATTTAAATGTGACGATTGTGCGACGTATAAACCTTGGAACATGTAGAAACGTTCTCTCTGACGAAGTGCCTTCGCTCGAAACGTTAGAAACTACGTTTAATAATTTCGGCAGTACTCAAACCTGAAAGTGAAGTAATACGAGCAACCAATTGCTGCAACATTGTTGCGTTGCAAGTTGAATAACGTTGTTGCACGTATTACCACCCACCTTAAACATTAATTGTCACGCAACAATGATTTTGTTGCAAGTTGAATCAGCATGTTGCACAAGCAGAACTGGATCCTACTTAATTTTTCAACAAATTTTTTCAGCTTGCAACAAAATCATTGTTGCGTGACAATGTTTAAGGTGAGTGGTAATACGTGCAACAACGCTTTTCAAGTTGAAGAAAAATGTTGCCCGTTTTACCTCACCTTTACAATATTTCGATTTGTATTTTAACACTGCCTACGAAGCTGGGGCAATACCTATTCCACTACAACTAATCCTTTATATATATTGCAAAAAAAGGCTATTCGTATTATAACTTTCTCTGATTTCTATGATCATACTGATCCATTATTTATAAAACTAAAAATGATAAAATTTTCCGATCTAGCTTATTTTTATACTGCTGTTTTTATGTTTGACTTTCATGCAGATGATCTTCCCTCTTCATTTCAAAATTACTTTACTGCTGTTAGCAATATACACCATCATAACACAAGACTAGCTTATCGATCTACCTACTCTTTACCAAAGGTTAGGACTAACTATGGCAAATTTAATATTAGATATATTGGTGCAAGTATATGGAACTCAATTGATGAACAAACAAAGAGTTTAAATAAAACAAATTTCAAGAAAAAACTGAAAAGCAATATTCTTGATAAATATATTCATATTTGTTAAATATGGATATATTCATAATTAACACCACTTATTTTACCTTTTCTCCAAACGGTTAATTTCTTAATTAGTTGTTATTAATATAGAAAGCCAACTAACCAGGCTAGTCTTTTGACTATTTTAGTTGGCTTTTTACCAAAAAAACGCGTACAATATTCTTCTTGTTAATTAATTAATTTAAATTTATGGTAATAAAGATTCTTCTTCTTAGAAGCACCCTACTTTTATTTCACTGCTTAGAACATGTAGTTTAATTGGTAAAATGCCAAATATTACCTATAATATACCCATTCTTTTTTATCTTATTTGGTCAAACTCATGAATATAATGCATGTTTGCTTATATTTTAGGTCAGACTTCATCGCTCTCTGATTCGTCAACTGTGTCGTTTAATGGGCCTCACAATAGACACAGATATACCTTAATTCACTGCTCCAGGTGGGGAAGGTACCTGACAGTTCAAAGTAAGCTGAACGCTGTCGAGCTCAGTGTGGTCGAGGTGGCCGTGCATAGAAGACCCATAGGTTAGTACAATGGGGCATAACCTACGGGCCTGCTCTTCTACAAAGGGACCATTATCACTCAGACGTTTAACAAGTTGTTCAATGTTTCTTGGAGCTTAAATTTGCCAAATGCTTTAAAAGTGCGCATTAAAGGGCATTTATAATTTGAAAGAACTCGTGAAATTGTAATAGAAGATCTTTACAACTTTTTCGTGTCTTCGTTTGCAAGATATTTCAATTTGTTCAATATGTAAATGAGATGGGCCCTGACGTCAGGAGCAGAGTAGAATATTTCTCTACACAAAGCAACATCAGTTACGAAATGTTCAGTGTCCCAAGGCGTTTTTATGTGCACAGCTTCAAGTGATTTCGTTGAACAAATTTAGAGAAAACTGATTTTGCTACGTGTGAAAATACTGTACCCTGCTCCTGACGTGCAGAGACCATCTCATTTATATATTAAACAAATTGAAATATCTTGAAAACAAAGAAAGATACGAAAAAATTGTAAAAGATCTTCGATTACAATTTAATGAGTTCTTTCAACTTAATTTTTGTTGCCAATGTCCTTTAAGACGTAACATTTTCTTGTGCGATGGCCATGGTAGGCTTGATTTCCAGTAATCTCCCAGGGTCGCCCAGGTATATATACTTAGTTCTTCCCGAAAGAGACGGTGAACGCGTCAGGCACTGAACTTGCTGTGACGTATTGCATAGGTCAATTTTACGATATCAAGAACTATAGAAGCTGACTAAAATATAAGTGAATTTGCCGATCCCGTTGTCGAGCATGAGCTTGGAACTCATATAAGTAGAGTTGTAGTTGATCTCTCCTGTGCTTCGAGGGTTTTTCGCCGGGTTCTCCGGTTTTCATTCCTCCGTAAAAACAACACCTACATCATGGAAGTTCAATTGCGGTATTTCGCTCTGTTTAACCACCGGTTGCTATAAGCAATACATTGAAGCTATTAAATCAAACTACTGCAATATTTTCCTTCAATCTATGTTAATTATTTCATTGAAATAAGATAAATCTTTATGAGAAAAGAAAAGATTTGAATATCATCAGGAATAAGACCATGCAGGTCAAAAATATTTGACACCTTACAAAGTTCGGTAGATAAAGAAAAATAATGTCCGAGGATTACCCCTTGAGTGACATCGCACTTAATACCATTATACTTACGGGCTGTTTACATGGGAGACGGGACAAGTAAGCGGGAAGGGGGCGTTTTTCATCCCGGGTTTATGTGAGAATGTTTTCAGACGGGGACGTTTCACAACACAGCTAGAAAGTTGTAAAAACCACAGAATAACAGAGAAATATAGAATTTGACGTATTATAAAGAGCTGCTGTCCTCCCTACTAGCCATTATTACTCATTTGTATCGAATAAATAACTTAAGAATCAAAATAAATACTCGAAACGGTATCCGTCATATAGTCCCGGTTAGGCGGGACAGAGCTTTTATATGGCGAAAATTGCCTCTCTCAAGCCAGGATCCCGGTTAGGCGGGACGGGACAAAAACGTCCTGGTAAACACATTCTTCATATAAACGAAATGAGATAAATAAAGGGAAAATATAGTAGCGATGCGATCCCAGTAGTTTATCCCATCCAACCAGCGGAAATATGTGAAGAATGTTGACGTCATAGGGGTGTGCGCACAGGTGTGCGCACAGGCTGACGTCACAGGGGTGTGCGCACAGGCTGACGTCACAGGGGTGTGCGCACAAAGAATGCTGACGTGATAAAAATTATGCGGTGTATATCATTAACGTATCGCGGGCTACTTTTCGACAGCTATTTCGGAACGCACTCGGGTTTCCTTCGGTCATCGTCGTATTATTTCAAGATGGGTGAAGACTGAAGATCGATAAATAAAAACAGTATTGGAACAGTTTGGCTTGCTTTTTTTCCTTTCTTTTTTAGTGAATATTAGGAAAAAGATGGATTTGAGACAGAGTTCAGGTTTTTCTGATTACCAAGCCATTTTAAATTATCTTTCTTTTTGGATTAATGATCACAGTGACAATGTGCATTAGACACTTTTATAAGTTTATGTACACTGAATTACTTACACCGATGTTTTATAAGTTTATGTACACTGAATTATTTAGACTGATGTTTTATAAGTCTACGTGAGAATTTTCTACCATAACTAAACACTTAATAAGTATACTGTTCAGGTTTTTACGTTGTTTGTTTATGTAAATGGTTACACGAGAAAGAAACGTCATGTGGTTATTTTCAATGGGTACCTGAACCAGCAAAGTCGTCCCACGTTGAAGAGCCGTTCATTTTTGTGAGATGAGAAGATGAGCACATGCTCATAACTGCTCTGAGCATCTGCTCATTTGCTCATAACTGCTCTGAGCACCTGCTCATTTGCTCATAACTGCTCTGAGCACCTGCTCATTTGCTCATAACTGCTCATGAGCACTTGCTCATTTGCTCATAACTGCTCTGAGCACCTGCTCATTTGCTCATAACTGCTCATGAGCACTTACTCATTGGCTCATAACTGCTCTGAGCACATGCTCATTTGCTCATAACTGCTCTGAGCACCTGCTCATTTGCTCATAACTGCTCATGAGCACTTGCTCATTTGCTCATAACTGCTCTGAGCACCTGCTCATTTGCTCATAACTGCTCATGAGCACTTACTCATTGGCTCATAACTGCTCTGAGCACATGCTCATTTGCTCATAACTGCTCTGAGCACCTGCTCATTTGCTCATAACTGCTCTGAGCACTTGCTCATTGGCTCATAACTGCTCTGAGCACTTGCTCATTGGCTCATAAGTGCTCTGAGCACTTGCTCATTTGCTCATAACTGCTCTGAGCACTTGCTCATTGGCTCATAACTGCTCTGAGCACTTGCTCATTGGCTCATAAGTGCTCTGAGCACTTGCTCATTGGCTCATAAGTGCTCTGAGCACTTGCTCATTGGCTCATAACTGCTCTGAGCACTTGCTCATATGGCCCGATCAGGCCCGTTTTGGCCCGATGAGGCACTATACGGCCCGATGGCCCGTTTGCTGACAAGACGTCCTAACCTGGGCAAGCCCAGGCTTGTCATGCTCCAGGACTTATTATTGCTTAAAAAATGAAACAAGACACAATACAATTTTGATAAATTTTAATTTCACGAAAGAAATTCCTAGTCCAAAAATCAAGTGGTGTTTATTAATAAGGACTTTCCGTCCCTACTCGTCATTTACAGGTTGTCTGAGCTGAAAGAATGAACTGCCAATATTGTGGGAAAATGTTTAGTAAAGGCTATAATCTAAGACGGCACGAAAACGATTGTCCGTCAAGGGAATACACTGACACTGAGGAGCATGATATGGAATCTGATGAAGAAATGTCAAGCTCGTCGTATGATGAAAACAGTCAGAGTTCCGAAGATGATGGTGAAATAAAGGAAGAGATTGATCCTTGGGCAGCCATGATTGACGATGCAAAAGTGACGGTTCGGCCAGAATATGATGAACTATTAAAAACGTTGCAAATGGAAGGGCAAGAAGAAAGTGTAGCTAAGCAGAAAGCCTTTGAAAAAATTCTCCCTGAACTTCAGAAAGAATTCGCTGACGTTTACGTGGATAATTTACGTTGGATGAAAGCACTCAAAAAGGATCCTGTGCATGGAAAGATCCGGAAACGAAGCAGACACTTGTGAACGAAGACTCGTTTGATCCTGATGAAGCTTTATCTGCAGCGGTTGACAAAAGAAAGTTTCTTTTGAAACTGCTTTTAGAAGATCAAGGACGTTTTTCAGATAGTGGTGATGATCTGTGAATCGATGTAATGCTTATGTGAAATAAAAATTTATCAAAATTGTATTGTGTCTTGTTTCATTTTTTAAGCAATAATAAGTCCTGGAGCATGACAAGCCTGGGCTTGCCCAGGTTAGGACGTCTAGTCAGCAAACGGGCCATCGGGCCGTATAGTGCCTCATCGGGCCAAAACGGGCCTGATTGGGCCATATGAGCAAGTGCTCAGAGCAGTTATGAGCCAATGAGCAAGTGCTCAGAGCACCTATGAGCCAATGAGCAAGTGCTCAGAGCACTTATGAGCCAATGAGCAAGTGCTCAGAGCACTTATGAGCCAATGAGCAAGTGCTCAGAGCAGTTATGGGCCAATGAGCAAGTGCTGAGAGCACTTATGAGCCAATGAGCAAGTGCTCAGAGCAGTTATGAGCCAATGAGCAAGTGCTCAGAGCAGTTATGAGCAAGTGCTCAGAGCAGTTATGAGCAAATGAGCAGGTGCTCAGAGCAGTTATGAGCAAATGAGCAAATGAGCAAGTGCTCATGAGCAGTTATGAGCAAATGAGCAGGTGCTCAGAGCAGTTATGAGCAAATGAGCAAGTGCTCAGAGCAGTTATGAGCAAATGAGCAAGTGCTCAGATCAGTTATGAGCAAATGAGCAGGTGCTCAGAGCAGTTATGAGCCAATGAGCAAGTGCTCATGAGCAGTTATGAGCAAATGAGCAGGTGCTCAGAGCAGTTATGAGCAAATGAGCAGGTGCTCAGAGCAGTTATGAGCAAATGAGCAGGTGCTCAGAGCAGTTATGAGCATGTGCTCATCTTCTCATCTCACAAAAATGAACGGCTCTTCAACGTGGGACGACTTTGCTGGTTCAGGTACCCATTGAAAATAACCACATGACGTTTCTTTCTCGTGTAACCATTTACGTAAACAAACAACGTAAAAACCTGAACAGTATACTTACTAGAAATACATGAACGCAATAACCCCTCGCCCGCTTTTGCATGTATTTTTGTAAATAGCTCCTGATATTCCCCTTGCGCTCTTTTTTATTGGGGGACTGGAAATAGCCACTCCTGTTGATTAAAATGTAGTTTTAATTCTAGTAGAATATTTGAAATAAAAAAAACTGCAGTTTTAATAAATCTATTTTTTGAAGGAAAAAGTAACGAGGAACAAAGAAAAATTTAAGGATGATATTTCGTGAAAAATATTGAGATAAAGGAAATTGCACGTCGCTTCCAGGGTTTGAACTCGACCATATTACCGTGCAAGTCGACTATGTTAACCACCAGACTACCGAGGCAGGTGGCAAAATTTTGTCAAAATATTAGGGTTATATTGTACACTTCTTTCTCTCCATGTTTACAAAAAACATCGCTACAGCATCTGAAAAAATTTTTGCCTGCCACGGCAATATTCTTTTATGACATTTCAAAGTGCTGAAATTGTTTTCACCTACATGTTAATAAATATTTCAACAGCATTTGTGCGTTTTACAGAAGAAAAAATGCTCCTTTTCCGATTTTTATGCCAAATTATGGACAAGCTACGTTAGTCACAAGTGGTTTTGACAATAAGAAAACTATTTGAAAAACGATATTAAGACGGCAGCCACAGATAAAATTTTAAGGACACACAAAAGAGAAAACAAAATTAACAGTGATAGGATATACGTAAGGAAAGTGGGAAACTCGAACAGTTTTGCTACTAAATGTTCGTGATTACTGAGAGCGGCTGCTCTATATTTTTACCGTAAACTTAAACCGTTTCGCCGGCCTTTATTTCTTCGTCGGTTTTCAAGTTTCACTCTTGCTTTCTCCTCCTTTTGAGTTTCGGTTTTACAGGTTTCCTTCTACTCAAGACGTTGTTTTACTTTATACGTAGACGTTGATTTGTTTCTGTTCTTTCAAAAGTGATATACGTTTCCCAAAAACTCCTTTCTCAAATCTTTTTGTCAAGAACTATATTGTCCCCAGTGCCCCACAATCTTAACCGCGCATGGTCCGTCCACACATATATACAAATAAATAAATAAATAAATATTCAGATCACAGAAATTCGTTCGCATATCACGTTTGTCCACGCGTGTAAAATGGCTCCACGCGTGTCGAGATTAGCACCGTCGCCCGGCTCGGGGATTAAGAGGCTATCTCCCTAAAAACCGACCAACGGTTTTTGAAGGCAAAAATGAATTTCCTTTGTTTTTCGCCCATTATTTACCTTTACCTCACTTACTATTAAACCGCTATAAAAATTGCCACTTGATAATTTGTTCTTCATTTTTGACACATTTTTTATGCTTCGGCTGGAACGGCTAAGATTCGAGCGGAAATGAGAGCTGACAATACCTCGAAATGATCTTGTTATTTCTCCACCAATTTAGATTTGAATTTCAAATTTTTTTCTTGCAGTGCAATATATAGAACTTGTATTTCATCTGGGTTGAAGGATACAAGCTCTTTGTTTTGTTTTGTATCAGATATGGTCTCTTTCTTTTGACTTACTTTTTAAATTCGCTTACGGCACCTGATTAGTCAAGTTTTATAAATTAAGATTTCTCTGAAGTGGCACCTAGCCTGGAAATGTCGTGTGTATTTCGTCGTAATATAATACCGTAAGTTTAGTAATCTTTAAAAACAGTTGTCGGCAAACGTATTTTGTAAGCGCACGAACCGCTCAAAGTTAAGCTATTGTTTCACTTTGTTTACATTGTCAGAACCGGAAATGCCTTACGCTTTGCAGATAAGGCCGTTCTCGTTTCTCAATTATTACATAAAAACAACTTCTTTTTATTTGAACTTATCCCTAGAAAGCGAACGGGGCATAATTTATAGGTCTATTCGGTTTTTAGGGTAAAAATGATTAAATATTCTATAGCCGATTCTTCATATATACTCATATACAATAGGAGCAGACATGTCGCAACCTCCTAAAGTGACACTTAAATAATTATAATTCATGAGCAACTGAAAGTTTATCATTTTCTCTGTTTATTTCGGTGTACTGTTCATATTTTTGTAGCATGAAAAGGTGGCAGCATCTTATACTCTGGAAGAATCGATTAAACGTCTTAAGAATTTTTTAGACTTCACGAACAAATTAAATCGCTTTTAAGGCCTGGTTCATACGTCGCATTTAATTCAGACGAATTTAATTCATAGTTAAAGTCGACGTAAACTCGAATTTGTTTCATGCGACGAATTTAATTCAGTGACGAGCAAGAAAAATCCCGCTAGATCGCGCCAAAAACGTCCAATACGCATGTGAAGTAAACAAAAATCTGATCACTGCCTCAAAAAATATGTTATCATAATTTATGCGTTTAATTCGATGCGACGATACAGCGACGTCTGAAACGAACACGTATTTCAGACGTTGTATCCTTCTCACCGTGACGGATACAACGTCTCAGACGAATTTAACTCTTCAGTCGAATTTAATTCGTTTCATACGTCGCTGTATCGTCGCATTTAATTAATTAATTGATTGAGTTAAATTCGTCTGAATTAAATGCGACGATACAGCGACGTATGAAACGAATTAAATTCGACTGAAGAGTTGAATTCGTCTGAGACGTTGTATCCGTCACGGTGAGAAGGATACAACGTCTGAAATACGTGTTCGTTTCAGACGTCGCTGTATCGTCGCATCGAATTGAACGCATAAATTATGATAACATATTTTTTGAGGCAGTGATCAGATTTTTGTTTACTTCACATGCGTATTGGACGTTTTTGGCGCGATCTAGCGGGATTTTTCTTGCTCGTCACTGAATTAAATTCGTCGCATGAAACAAATTCGAGTTTACGTCGACTTTAACTATGAATTAAATTCGTCTGAATTAAATGCGACGTATGAACCAGGCCTTAAAAGCGATTTAATTTGTTCGTGAAGTCTAAAAAATTCTTAAGACGTTTAATCGTTCTTCCAGCGTATAAGATGCTGCCACCTTTTCATGCTATAAAAATATGAACAGTACACCGAAATAAACAGAGAAAATGATAAACTTTCAGTTGCTCATGAATTATAATTATTTAAGTGTCACTTAGGAGGCTGCGACATGTCTGCTCCTATTGTATATGAGTATATATGAAGAATCGGCTATAGAATATTTAATCATTTTTACCCTAAAAACCGAATAGACCTATAAATTATGCCCCGTTCGCTTTCTAGGGATAAGTTCAAATAAAAAGAAGTTGTTTTTATGTAATAATTGAGAAACGAGAACGGACTTATCTGCAAAGCGTAAGGCATTTCCGGTTGACAATGTAAACAAAGTGAAACAATAGCTTAACTTTGAGCGGTTCGTGCGCTTACAAAATACGTTTGCCGACAACTGTTTTTAAAGATTACTAAACTTACGGTATTATATTACGACGAAATACACACGACATTTCCAGGCTAGGTGCCACTTCAGAGAAATCTTAATTTATAAAACTTGACTAATCAGGTGCCGTAAGCGAATTTAAAAAGTAAGTCAACAGAAAGAGACCATATCTGATACAAAACAAAACAAAGAGCTTGTATCCTTCAACCCAGATGAAACACAAGGTCTATATATTGCATTGCAAGAAAAAAATTTGAAATTCAAATCTAAATTGGTGGAGAAATAACAAGATCATTTCGAGGTATTGTCAGCTCTCATTTCCGCTCGAATCTTAGCCGTTCCAGCCGAAGCATAAAAAATGTGTCAAAAATGAAGAACAAATTATCAAGTGGCAATTTTTATAGCGGTTTAATAGTAAGTGAGGTAAAGGTAAATAATGGGCGAAAAACAAAGGAAATTCATTTTTGCCTTCAAAAACCGTTGGTCGGTTTTTAGGGAGATAGCCTCTTAAGTGTTTAGTTATGGTAGAAAATTCTCACGTAGACTTATAAAACATCAGTCTAAATAATTCAGTGTACATAAACTTATAAAACATCGGTGTAAGTAATTCAGTGTACATAAACTTATAAAAGTGTCTAATGCACATTGTCACTGTGATCATTAATCCAAAAAGAAAGATAATTTAAAATGGCTTGGTAATCAGAAAAACCTGAACTCTGTCTCAAATCCATCTTTTTCCTCATATTCACTAAAAAAGAAAGGAAAAAAAGCAAGCCAAACTGTTCCAATACTGTTTTTATTTATCGATCTTCACCCATCTTGAAATAATACGACGATGACCGAAGGAAACCCGAGTGCGTTCCGAAATAGCTGTCGAAAAGTAGCCCGCGATACGTTAATGATATACACCGCATAATTTTTATCACGTCAGCATTCTTTGTGCGCACACCCCTGTGACGTCACCTGTGCGCACACCCCTGTGACGTCAGCCTGTGCGCACACCTGTGCGCACACCCCTATGACGTCAACATTCTTCACATATTTCCGCTGGTTGTATGGGATAAACTACTGATCCCGCTTAACGTCCTATCCCGCCTTCCATGTCCCGCCTTCCATGTCATCATAGTCAATCGAGATATGGTCTGGAAACTCAGCTAAAGTCTTTGGTCTATCTTTTTGTTCGCCTTTATGCATTTTTGTGCACGGTGCACGGTCACTGAACACATTGTATTTTAGTATAATGAACGAATTGTCCAATAGCAACGTTTCAGTTCAATCACTCAACCGTGCTATTTAAATATTAATAAACCAAAAACAAAGGATGTGCACGGTGTAAGGTACGGTTCAACATAAAATCACAGCTCATTATAGGCGCTTTGAAGTTTGCCGAGTTTCCAGACCATATCTCGATTGACTATGGCTAGAACGAAGCGAGCAATCTGAATTACGACATTTAACCCTTTATCGCCCAAAGATGTCTGTAGTATTTTACTCTGGCTAACGCCAGACGATTTTACTCGACAATGGAGTGGCTATTGGGCGAAAAAAGGGTTAGATATCGATTTTTAAGTCGTATTTTTTCAGCCTTAGCTGAACGTATGAATTTTTCTTGAACATAGCAAAACATGTCAAAATTGCCCAAAATTTCTAGCAGAAAGTGCCCGAATCAGTTCTTTTTTTCAAATACTTTGGGAGGGCAATTGCATTCCCCCTGTCCCCCGCCTACTACGCCTATAGGGACCTTTAGCAAATACAACGGGTACAGAAGAAATTTACATCTTAAACAAAGACAGTGAACAATTTGAAGTCCCAAGAGTAATCGCTGCACCGTCCTCGTTGTGGATACAACGTCAACTGATGTATCTTCACGTATTCAGGACGACCTCGACACATTGAACAGTGAAAACTGTTGCGCGATATATATCAAGCCCATAAAATTGCAGTGTCAGTGATGCAGGATTTCTTTTAACCCTAAATTATTCGGGCAAATTAAATCCCTGCCTCCCAAACAAAATTGGGCTGATACGCCTATGGTAATGTAAATAGCAGTATTATATATTGTAATCTATTATTTTCTAAAGAAATTTTACTGACCCTTTTTACGGAACTATTTACATTACAAAGTTATTAAAATATCTAAAATACCTCATATAAATAAAGTGACAAGTTTTGCATTTTCATATTTTTCGGTACGTTCATGCCACGGCCCAAAGACACGACCCCTAGCAACTTGGTATACTATGGTGTACTCGATATTTGTCGTCAAAACAGTTAACAGTAATACCACCCAAGATATTTAATTCTTAAGATCTCAATTATCTATGCAAGATAAACAAGTTGCTGTATGAATAAATTTTACACACACTCATGATAAAATCTCACGAGGGTTTATTTTAATTGCATTTTCCAACAGCGAAGCGCACAGATGACGTCTAATAATTCATGTTTGCACTTCGCTATAGAAATCGATCGATTGAAGATGATATATCAAAAAATATATAATAATTTTATAATTTATAATATATATATATAAGCAGTAAAACGTGTTAATCAGTGTAGTTTTTACTTTGCCGGTAATCGATAGAATTGTCTATATCACAAAACTCGTTAAAACCCAACAAAAACCGTGGAGTCAATAACTTCTTGATGAAACTATTTATATATCTTTGGTAGTAAAACATGTCTTTCGAAAGCCTTGAAGTAATTTTATTGAATTTTACCACAAATATAGTTAATAAATTAACTGTCGTATATTTGATGTTTAATTCTGCTAATATTATTCCTATTTTATTCATTCTAGAAAGTTTGGCTTACCGAAAGCCCGCTCAGCATAGTTCATCTTACGGTGGTCATTATGTTGCTGCACTAACAACGGACATGAATTTTAAGACTTTCTTTATCCCCAACCACCAGAAAGATAACTGGGTGAAAGTAGATCTAGGAGATGTATACTTTGTTCACGAAGTTTTCTTATGGGGCAGAATAGATTGTTGTACGAGACCTCAAACCAATTTAGAAGTCCGAGCAGGTAAATAGCAGGCCCCAGTTCTCGGGGGGGGGGGGGGGGGGGGGGGAGATACTCTCGTATATAAGGGATACGGGTTCCTGCCGCCCTACAGGGTATCGTTTTCAAACTCCGGGGTCTGGGATAGGGTATACAAATTGTCTAGTTTAGTCGAATACCCAATTTGGTCTGAGATAACACCGCTGCCAAACGTTTTGCGCCTGTGCGACATCAGATCTCGTATCTCAAAAAAGAGCGGGAAAACACTGAAATATTTGGATTGGTCCGAAAGTCCAACACAAAAGTTACAATTATAAGCATACTAGCAAAAAGATAAGGTAGGTAATTTGTGCATGGCTTCTTTGTCAATATTGTAACATATTCTGACCCCTTCGTAATTTTCATTACCCTTTTTTTAAAACACTATTGAATAGTCGAATCTTTACTTAGTCTTCACTGTCTGCATAGTCAATCGAGATATGGTCTGGAAACTCGGCTAAAGTCTTTGGTCTATCTTTTTGTTTGCCTTTATGCATTTTTGTGCACGGTGCACGGTCACTGAACACATTGTATTTTAGTATAATGAACGAATTGTCCAATAGCAATGTCTCAGTTCAATCACTCAACCGTGCTATTTAAATATTAATAAACCTAAAACAAAGGATGTGCACGGTGTAAGGTACGGTTCAACATAAAATCACAGCTCATTATAGGCGCTTTGAAGTTTGCCGAGTTTCCAGACCATATCTCGATTGACTATGCTGTCTGGTTGTTGTTGCCATGGCTAGTTCCCGCTTCTCTTGCAATGTTTACTCTAGCAACTTCACGCAGGCGCAAACGTTTGGCAGCGGTGTTGTCTGAGATATCCACAACAGGACAGACTACGACTTTTTAAAGTCCATGTGTCGTTCAGCTGAAGCTAGTAAATAACTGCAACAACTCAGTCCGGATAGGGTATTGATTTTTGATCTTAAGGTCTTGGATAGCTAGGTATAGAAAATCGGCTTTTTAAGTATGGGATAGGGTCAGGATTTTGAGGTCACGGCAGCACAACCCTACTACCCCAAAATTGCCAGATTGTTGTATAACACAGATAACTTCCCGTTAAATCGCCTGCTGTGAATAGTTTGTGACATGGCAAGATTTTCCCGCAATACATTCAGTTTTGTTTTTTTACCATTGCATTTGGAAGAACACTTAAGATAATGAGAAACACGCCTTTCAAAGTTATTTTATCTCATTCTTGAGTTATTGAATATTGGCTATGCAATTTGAGCAACGACGTCAATTATAACATAAATCTCGTAAATATTAATTCTTAAAATAATGAATGTTTAAATATTTAAGTATTGTTTCAGACGGTTTTTAAACATGCTAATATTATCAGCTTCTACAACATTAGTAGGTAGATTATTCCAGAGTCTTATAATTTTAACAAAAAAAGAAAATTTATAGGAGTTCACCCTAGCCAATTTTACATAAAGCTTATATCTATGATTGGCTCTAGTGCGAGATGATTTTGACATTTCAAAAAAATCACTAAAATTTAAATTATCAGAAATACCAATCACTATGTTATAACATTCAATTAGACTAAGATAATCGCAGCGTACGGAAAGAATCGGCCAGCCAAGCTAGCTTTTACACCTGTCTTCATCCGACATTTCCCCTCGTCCTTGATTTAAAGCGAGTCTTGAAGCTCTTCTTTGGACTTTTTCAAGAGCATGAATATTCTTTGCAAGAGGAGGACTCCATACAGGAACAGCATACTCAAGAATAGGTCGAACAAGCGATTTGTACAACATGGAGAAACTTGCTGGTTTGAAGTACCGACAGTCCTTTTAATAGTTGCTGGTTAGAAGTACCGATAGTCCTTTTGTATGTGGGAGAAAACGGAAAATCAGCCATATCTTTGGATTGGTTTGACTAAACTGAATCAAACGTTGGAAATTTTCCTTGGGTATGGTCTGATTACATCTGCAATGTGTGGTTTTGTGCAGTCAAACCAATCCAAAGATATGACTGATTTTCCGTTTTCTCCCACACACAACGTGTGACGTCATTGCTCAAATTGCATAGCCAACTACTCAAGAATGGGATAAGATTTGAAAGGCGTATAAAAGCCATTTTTCATTATCTTAGGCGTTCTTCCAAAAGTGAAATTTCATTTCATAGGCACTTTAAGACGACGAATATAATTGACATAATAAAACTAAACTGTTCATGATCAACGTGAATTTAAAACTTTATTAGAATATATACAGGACTTCGTTTCGTTCCTTTTTTTGACCTGAGGATGATCCGTAGACGGGTCGAAAAGTAGTCCTGTATATATTTTAAAAATTTGAAATTTTGGCAAACATGATATTACAAACGAACGTGATCACGTGATCAGTGGCCCGATTGGAGTGGTAAGACAATGCAAAAATATTTGAATAAGAATAAACAAAAAAGAGCTAAATTCCCATAAGATAAAGATTGTACACCAATATGACCGCCATTTCATTTTTTTGGTACAGTGTCTGTATGTATATGTATATGTATATGTATATGTATATGTATATGTATATGTATATGTATATGTATATGTATATGTATATGTATATGTATATGTATATGTATATGTATATGTATATGTATATGTATATGTATATGTATATGTATATGTATATGTATATGTATATGTATATGTATATGTATATGTATATATATATATATATATATATATATGTAATGTTTACAACACGAGCGGCCGTGTTGTATTGAATTATACAATCACGAGCCGAAGGCGAGTGCATGATTGTATATTCAATACAACAAGGACGCGAGTGTTGTAAACAACTTGTGAAATGAATAAATAGTAAAAATCCCTTTGGGATAATCATATTGAGATGCTAATTAGTTACAAGCACTAGTGGTTTGTATGGGGTTTACAGGGGTATACATGTGACGTAATTTCTGAAATTGGATTGGCTGCAAAACTCATGAATTATTAATGAATTTCACAAATATATATACACACACACACATATATATATATATATATATATATATATATATATATATATATATATATATATATATATATATATTATATATATATATTATATATATATATATATAATTATTCAGGCAACTTGAAGATCGCCCCGCGTGAAACCGACAGTTGCGACACTCAACATTTTGAAGTAAGACCACTTAAACTATACTATATATATTCGCTCTACCTTCACGGTATTGAGCACTTTCCGACATTCCGTGAACAAAATCACACGTGCTCGTTTGTATATATATATATATATATATATATATATATATATATATATATATATATATATATATACAAACGAGCAGGGTCATTCCCTACGGCTTTAAATCTTCCTTCAACCTCTTGCATTTTAATTTACCGACCATTCATCGCCATTTCTCTGACTCCATCTCGGCGGCTTGTTCGAATCACTCTCGTCGTTTGATGCGTATGACCATTCAATCGATGTCCATCTACATACAGCAAACTGATGACAATATTTCGCATTGTAAAACTTTTCTTTCTCAGGTTTGTCCACCAATTTTGGTCACCGATATTATCACTAAAATTCGCTTTTTAAATTCTAAACTTTATTCGTTTCTTAAAGACGTTAAGGCGTCCAAATTGTCTAAATTATTAGGACCTCGCTCTGTTTCTCCTGACTGTACTAGTTCTGTCAACGAAGATAATCTAGTTTTTACCATTCCATCTGATTTACCATTGTCCGACCCAGAGAGATCTGTTCTTGCGAAAGGTCTCAAATTCGTTCCCAACTCCGGGCCCATTGATTTATTTTCAGTCAAAGAAGACACTGAAGCTTTTTTCCGCCGTTTACGCCTAAAAGCCCATTTTCATAATCAGTCCTCCACCTTTAATAAGGATGTCTTTGAGGAAATCAACCCTAAAAAGTCTTCTTGGTCTCCACCTGAAGGCCAATTTTCGTCTCTTGATCTTTTTGTTCGACAGTGCCGCCATGGAATTGACAAATTAAACCATTCACGCCCCAAAACGGCTTCCAACCTCAATAAAGAGGAACTTCTACCTTTCCAATCATTGCGTTGTCGTAATGACGTTGTCATCAAACCTGCGGACAAAGGTGGTGCCGTTGTTGACTGGAGATCTGACTTGTACCGACAAGAAGCTCTTTGTCAACTCAGCGATGCCTCCTTTTACACTAAGTTAAGTTCCGATTCCACCATTAACAATCTTATTCAAGCCGGTGAATTGCCTGCCTCTGCCTCCAACCTGATAATCACCACTCCTAGAACACCAGTTACCTATTTTTTACCTAAAATTCATAAACCTATGGCAGGCCGATCGTCCCGGCTTGCAGCTGTCCTACTGAACTCATTTCCAGCTTTTTAGACAATGTTATATCACCTTTGGCAAAGAAGTTGCTTTCCTATATCAAAGATACAAAACATGCCCTACAGATTTTTGACCAAATACATTTCAGCGGTTCTAGTAAACTCATTTTCACCATGGATGTTAAGTCTCTCTACACCGTCATTCCTCACCGTGATGGTCTGGAAGCTTTGAAGTTTTTCTTTAATCAACGCACCCTTTTGGAACCATCCACCACTACATTACTTCGCTTGGCAGAACTTGTACTCACCCTCAACAATTTTTCATTTGATGTTGAACATTACCAACAGATTAGTGGAGCAGCAATGGGTACCAAAATGGGCCCTAGCTACGCAAACTTATTTGTTGGTTATGTTGAAAAACAAATCTTTGAACGATACACTGGACCCTTTCCTGATCTCTTTAAGAGATACATAGATGATTATTTCGGAACAGCATCGTGCTCGCGTGTGAATTTAGAGAGATTTATTAATTATGTTAACGATTTCCACCCAGCACTCAAATTCACATGGGAAATCAGTGAAACCTGTGTGTCGTTCCTGGATATCTTGGTATTGATTAGTGATCATTCGCTCATGACTTCTGTATCTTATAAGCCGACCGATTCACATAGTTACCTTTTACTTTCATCCTCTCAACCCAAACACACTAAGCAATCCATTCCATACTCTCAATTTCTGCGACTTCGCCGCCTATGCAGTGATGACAAAGACTTTGAGACCAAATGTTTGGAAATGAGATCCTTTTTTGTCCAGCGTGGCTATCCCACCCACCTGTTAGACACTGCTATTAACAAAGCATCTAGTATTCCTCGTCCTGACACTTTAAAACAACCTTTAGAGAGAGTTTCTGATACTAAAATACCATTAGTTCTCACATTTCATCCTTTCAACTACAAAGTTAAGGATATCATTAGCCACAATTTCCATATCCTAAAGAATGATCCTGAAACGTCAGTTATTTTCACCGACAACCCTTTAATCTCTTTTCGGCGTAATAAAAATATTCGCGATGGTTTAGTGCGTAGTGTCCTTAGAAAAAATCTATTGGCACCAGCGAGTACTTTTTCTTGCTCCCGTACCCGTTGTTACACGTGTTCCTTTCTTAACTCCGCTACATGTATTTTGGGACCTAAATCTAATTTTGTTATTCAGCATAATTTTACTTGCATCTCTTCCAACATCATTTACTGTATTTCTTGCAATAAATGTTGCATGATTTACATCGATGAAACTGGCAGACGTTTATCTGACAGGTTTGCTGAACATCTTCGTTCTGTGAGGAACAATGATGTTGACAAGCCTGTTGCCCGACGTTTTAATAGTGCCAACCATTGTATTTCGGACATGCAAGTTTGTGCCATCTCACCCATTTCCGGCGGTAATGTCAGCCGCAAAAGACTAGAAAAGCGTCTCATTTTCAAAATTGGTACAATTCATCCTCACGGACTCAACGAACGTTTTTCTTTTATTTAACACCTCTGAAGACATTGTTTCTGTTCAGCAAGGACGGACACAAACAGCGTTTTCACTTTATATATTTATTTATTTATTTATTTTTACTCTCGCTCATTCTTTTTACACCCCCTCCTTCTTGCTCATCGACGGTATGAATAGCAAATGTCTTTCGCATCTCATTATCAGTTTGTTATTGTCATTTTCATCTGATTGGCTTATTTTTGGTCACATGATTACCTTTCGTATATAAGCTCGTTGTTTGTTTACACTCTTTACGTTTCTCTCTGACGAAACGTTAGACTCCTACGTTCTCTGTTTCGGCAGTATATCTAACCTTACTATATTTATAAATATATATATATATATATATATATATATATATATATATATATATATATATATATATATATATATATATATATATACATATACATATACTATATATATATATATATATATATATGTATATATATATATATATATATTTATACAATACCCTGGTTTCTATGCGTGTTTTCATTGGTTGTTGCCCATGATCTATTAGAGAACAGACACATAGATCACGTCAGATCACGTCAGCTGACTTGCTTTTTTCTTTCTTCATGCCCCAAAATCTGGCAAGAAGTATTGTGTAATTTTTATACTGTATAAAACAAATAGATTCCATTTTTTTGTTGTCTGTTCAGTTATAGATGCACAGAAGAAGTCACAACGTGGTAAGAACATCAGTGACCCACTCGACTGCGTCTCGTGGGCCACTTTTTTGTTCTTACCAACGTTGTGACGTCATCTGTGCATCTATAACTGAACAGACAACGGCAAAATGGAATCTATTTGTTAAATATATATATATATATATATATATATATATATATATATATATATATATATATATATATATAAAGCATGAAGTATAGTTACCTTAAAGTCTTCGCTACCGGAGGTTTCACCCTAAACGGGATCATCAGGCGACTGATGATCCTGTTTAGGGCGAAACCTCTGGTAGCGAAGACATTAAGGTAACTATACTTCATGCTTCATATTTTGCTCTATCTATATGGTATTGAGCACTCTCTAACATTTCGTGAACCAAAACTCACTTATATATATATATATACGATAAATACCGTCAGTTTCCCACTTTCTCTCAAATGACATATTAAAAGTACTTTTCTTTTTTGTCCAGGAAGGAATCGTCAAGGCTTGGGTGATTCAAATCATTGGTGTGGAACCGCCACTTTATACACATTGGAAATCAGATCTTACTACTGCGACGTGATTGGTCGATACATTAATCTCATTCGTAGAGTTGAGGTGGGATTTCTCGAAATAGGTGAAATTGTTGTGAATCCTGAAAAAACAGGTCAGTTTTCTTTTGTTTTTAGTCACCTGAGTGGCTTGAGGCTTCTGGAAGGTACTTGAAAAGTCCAGGGGGAGGGGAGTGATTGACACCAAGAGTGGTGGGTTAACAGACGCTGTCTATATAGGCAAAATGTTTATCTTTGATAATCGCCCACCAAGGGCATTTTTCCGTTGGGAGGTCAGTGAACTACCCATTGACCGGCATATAACTGGACTGTGAGTGCATGCTGCCCAATAACCGGTGTATCCATTTTCAATTTCAAAATGGCGGCATCTATAGGTCCATAGATACATAGGAGATCTAGATCGCGGAGTTGGCTCAGGAGGCATGACTACAATGGGGGATCCAAGATGGCGGCTCAACCGGACAAAAGCTCAAGTAACCGTCACAGGACAAGTCACTTTGAGTGACTCTCAAGAAAAAACTAACTGTAAAGAACGATTTAATTTAAGCTTGCCGGGAACCTTAACAACATCAGTACGTTAGGAAAAATTATGAGTCTCTATTCGTAATGTCCAAATTTTGGATTGGTTCAATTTATTTTCATTGATGGAACTTCTTGCTTTTATTTCACTCGTTTTCAAACCTAAATGTTTTGTAGAAATACTTTTGTTAAGATATTTTTTGTTTATCGTTGACGTAGATTGCCAAAATAAACAAAACACTGCCCCATGGCTGGTGAATGGCTTTAATTGCCAACCAAAACTATCAAGAACACTTCTGTCTTGAATGTATTCTCCTTTTCTGTTAATTCAAAGCAGTAATTTTCTCAAAGAAGTTCTCTTTTGGCGGCTTTCGCCAGCTTGGTCACTTCAGCCGCCATCTTGGTTTTGCCTGGTTGGGCCGCCATTTTGGAGATCAAAAGTGGGGCCTCGAAACAGTGATCCTGTTGTGGGTCCGCAATCTATAGCTCCTATATCAATGTATAGGTCATTTTGCTAATGGTAACCACCACTGCAATTTATTACAGGACTGTCGGCGACTAAATATAAGTCTTTCAATTTTGTAAATATATTAAAATATTTACATATGACGATACGTATTCAACAAAAGCTTAATTCAGTGTGCGCTTGTTTCCACAACTGTTTTCGGCACACGGTTGTTCATTGTTGTGCAAGAAAGGGGCTTTAGTTGGTGGTTTACAATCAAATGAATCAATTCCTTGAGATTTAGAAGACGAAGAAACGGCGCCCATGTTGGAGGAAAACATACTCCAAATACTGCTGCAATGAGATTCTTTTGTGCTAATTAGACGGCCGGCCAAGGCTTCAAAATATTACTTTTGATGGCATTTCAGTTTGTTACAAGCAAGCAACCATGCCAAATCGTATCGGATAGTGCATACTTTGAAGGTGAGGGGGGTTGCCATCTGTAAGTATTGATTTATATACTAAAATATAGAGCTTTTTGAAAGTACAATGTGATGGGTGGGATATCTGTAAAGAGCTGTCTAATACACGTTTGTGTTTTATTTGAATTGCTAAATTCAGAATGCATCCAATCAGCGTGCGTGAAGTTCTGATTATTCTAATTCACGTAACTCACAATGATAAACAAACAAGAAACATGGCGCAAATTCACCTAAATATAACACTTAGAAGAACAGCCATAACAAGCAGCCAACTTTTTGTTACAAGTAGGCAACAACCATAGAAATGTAGCTTAGATATTGATCAAGATGAGTAGACCGTTTGCCTTTGCCCTTTGGTGTATCACAATTGCAAGATAGCACTGTTGAACGGCATGAACCGGTGAGTTAAATGTCTACGGAACAATAGATCTCTTGCAGATGACGTCAAAACGGTGCATCTGGAGGACAACTTCAAAGTTCCGACGTTCAACAAGCAAATAATGAATGAAAATTCTATAGTTTATAAGCATTTTTCCTCCACCAAGGGAATAAGTGCAAGTGGTCTATATAAGACAAAAGTTCAGCTTTATAACAGTAGATACATGGCGGTATCGGCAAATTATCAAAATAAAACGAGGTAATTTACGAATATGAGACTTTCCTGTAGCTACCAGTTCTAATAAATTTCTGATTCTTTGCAAGCTTATGTTGTTGTAGCTTTTCTTCGAAGTGTTATATTTAGGTGTATTTACGCCATATTTCTTGTTTGTTTATCATTGTGAGTTATGCGAATTAGGTTAATCATAACTTCACGTACGCTGATTGGATGCATCCTGAAGTGAGCCATTCAAAATAGAACACCAACGTAGTTAGCATGACTCCACAGAAATCCCATCCATTCCAATATGTTTTTAAAAAGCCATAAATTTTAGTAGGCAACCCTCCTCACATTCAAAGTATATACTATCCGATACGATCTGGCACGGTTGGCTGCTTGTAACAGAACATGCCATCAACGGTATTTTTGAGACACTTTTATCGAGGTTGACCGTCCGTTAGATAATGGAAGGGGAACTGGATAGGAAACTTCAAACGAGGTTAAAGAACCGGAAACGTTGTTTGCACAACTTGCTATGGTAATTACACACTTAAAAGCAGCTAATGCACCTATTGCTGAAATTAGACAAAAGTGTTATATCACTTAAGTTCAGCAGTGTCTGATTTTAGCCATGTGGGACCACCCGTTAGGTGCATTGCCCGCTTATAAGTGTATAATTACCATAGCAAGTTGTGCAAACATCGTTTCCAGTTTCGTATGTTTCCTATCCAGTTCCCCTTTCATTATCTATGCTGATCTCAAATAGTAGACTCCTCTCATTATACTGGATAGAGCATCTATTGTTTCGCGCGTGGCAAAAATTGAAGTCGGAAGTGAGGCTAAAAATCTCGCGGCGGCCATATCCGGTGGGACCCACAATATTGCTGAATCATAGTTTTCGCCTCTGGTTTTCGCTTTTAATTATCGGATTTTTAACGAAAACCAGCTAAATTTTTGTGACATGTATTTGTCGCTGTGGGAGAACTTAAAAGTAGCTGTATGAAAACCAAGTGGGTCCCACCTGAAATGGCCGCCGCTAATTTATTCCGACTTCACAGCGAGCACCGGATGCTCTATCCAGTATAATGGTCTATTATTTGAGATCAGTGGTCTAAATGTTGTAATGTGCAAATAGCTGTTAATGAGATTCTTTTGTTAAAGTTCCTCCAACATGGCCGCCGTGACGTGAATGCAAACCAAGAATACATTAGGCGCATGTAAAGTTCGACGTCTAAATGAAATAGCTACGGCAAAATGAATGAGATCGACAAGGAATTACGTTCGAAATGCAGTTAGTTGCCGCTATATTAAAGGATTTCGATTCCGCTAATTCGTGTTCCAAATATAAATGCTCCATTGCTGTTGAGCGTGCTAGATTGGATCACTGTCAATTTTCAAGTAATCATTGATTTCATAAACGAGAGCGAGCGTTTTACTACTTAACAATTAGATTATGAGCTGGAAATTTCTATGAGTGAATAGTTGACGAGAGCGGAGCTCGAATCAACTATCATCACATAGAAATTGAGAGCGAGTAATTTAATTGTTTTAGTAGAAACTAACTTGCCAATTGAAGGATTCTGTAGGTTTTCGTTAAGTTTTTTGTAGTATTTTAATTTGTTATTTACGAATGAGACTTGTCGTAAAGTTTCTTTGCACACACAATATTTTTCTCAGGGAGTCCGCAATGATCGTAGAGTGTGGATCTTGTTTCCTGATTTCTCTTCTAAAAGAGGTATTCATCCACGGTTTATCATTTGGGCGAATTGTAACGGTTTCAGTATGTGGAATGTAACATAATATAGGAACTCTTCAGAAAAATGATCTTTTCACTCTCGGAGATGACACAAATTGACAAGTCCAAGACTCTAGATTATTTAACTTCTCTTCCCCTTTCCTCTCTACCCCTTTCCTTTCTTTCCGTTTCCTTTCTTCCCTTTCCCTCTCTTCCTCATTTCTTTCTTTCCCTTTTCGTCTCTTCCTCTCTTCCTCTCTTCCTATTTTCCCTCTACTCCTTTCCTTTCCTTTCTTTCCCTTTCCTCTCTGACCCTTTCCTTTATTTTCCTTTCCCCTCTTCCCTTTTCCTCTCTTCATCTTTTCTCTCTACCCCTTTCCTTCCCTTTCCTCTCTTCCCTTTCCCTCTTTCCTCTCTTCCTCTTTCCTTTCTTTACCTTTTCCTCTCTTCCTATTTTCTCTCTACCCCTTTCCTTTCCTTTCTTTCCTTTTCCTCTCTAACCCTTTCCTTTATTTCCTTTTCCCCTCTTCTTTCCTCTCTTCCTCTTTTCTCTCTACCCCTTTACGTTCTTTCCCTTTCCTCTCTTCCCTTTTCCTCTCTTCCTCTTTTCTCTCTTCCCTTTTCCTCTCTTCCTCTTTCCTTTCTTTCCAGTTCCTCTCTCCCTCTTTTCTCTCTACCCCTTTCCTTTCTTTCCCGTCTTCCCTTTTCCTCTCTTCCTCTTTTCTCTCTACCCCTTTCCTTTCTTTCCCTTTCCTCTCTTCCCTTTTCCTCGCTTCCTCTTTTCTCTCTTTTCTTTTCCTCTCTTCCCATTTCTAACTCTTCCCATATGTAACTCTTCAGAAAAATTATCTTTCACTCTCTTAGATGACACAAATTGAAAAGTCCAAGACTCTAGATATTTAACCTCTCTTCCTCTTTCCTCTCTTTTCCTTCCCTCTTCTTTCTCTTTTCTCTCTGCCCATTTCCTCTCTTCCTCTTTTCTGTACCCATTTCTTCTCTTCCTCTTTCTTTTCAATGTAACTGTTGCACATTTGGTGGTTAGCCAATGTTCTGGGCATCTGAGATTTTTCTCCCGCTGTGATATATGTAATACTAGAATTACTATCGCAAGTGAAGTGCTGCCTCAAATGGCAGGAATTTCCTGATTTATAGTTTCTGATGTTTTACAAAATTGCCCCAAAAAAACCCTAGGCTGATATTATTAATTGCAACAGACACCAGAGTATTTACAGATCTACTGTATTTTTAATTTTCTAATTATAACATTTAAAATTACATATTTATACTAAAACTTATTTCTTGATATAATTGGCAAGGGTTTTGACAGGATATACAAGGCTTATACACTATTATAGTATAGAAATAATAAATAACCATGCCTCTTGCTCTGGGCAAGCTGTAAATGCAATTCAAAGTGTCTCGTGTTATGACAAATCTACAGCTGAAAAATTATACAGCAATATACCATCGAGTACATCAGACTATTTTGCATAATTTTTATAAGTAAAATAATTACGTTCGAAGATGTGGGCTAGCATTTTGGAGTTGCCCATTGTTTATAATCTCTGACTTTTGTTAGTCCTTGGTAACAATCCATTACTTTCAAGATGTCTGCACATAATTATTGTGTAGTAATCCATCATTAAAACATAGTTTATTTTCTAAGAGAACATAAATACTGTATTTACTGTATAGCAAACATGGTTATCCAGGATACACTAATACTTCTGTTGGAAGTAGATCACATCAGTAAGAGTGCTTTTAGTGAAATGATAATCCATTTCTTCTCAGGTTTCAATGTATCTTTCTGTAATAAACTAATACAGTACTGTGCAGATGCTGTGTATCCATATACGTCTTTGTGTGGAAATCCATCATTGAAACCAAATGTGTAGTTTATATTCATTACTGTATGCAATTACTTCTTGTAGATATACTGTACAGCAGTCAAAGAGATGGTATTTTGTATATAGTTCAATCCATGGTGATTGATATTTAACAGATCCATTGTCTTTAGTGAATCAAGGACTTTTCTTAGTTTCCCTTGAAGAAGAACAGTTTGATAATTCCTTTCTTTTGAGGATACTTTGTAGTTACTTGTAGCCAGTAGACATTGCACTACTTGTATTGTATATCACAAATTATAAAAATCTATAAAAAGACAAAATTAATACAATGCCCTGAGTAACCTCTTTGTCCACCTGGTTTAATATAAACTCTCATAATAGGGAGAGCTCGAGCAATCAACATTTCCTCAACTTGAGTCAAACCATGTAACTCATGTGGTACTGGTGAAGGAATCATTGAATTTTCAAATGAGAACTTTTTAGGAAACTTGGTATCTCTAGAACATCGTGAGCATACATAATTATTGGGTGAACGTGGTTTAGATTTCAGTGGCCATGCCTCTTGACAAATTGTGCATTGACTGATGGAATATTCAACAGATTTATGAAATTTAGCAATGTTGGATTTTGCCCATTTTTGTTCTTGAATACTACCATTTTCTTTAATGTCAAATTCTTTCAAATAATCCTTCTGATTGATAACTTTATTGGTATTACTTTGTTTAGGTCTGGCACATCTTCTAATTTCAGATTTGTCTGAACACTTTTCGTTCAGCTTAACATTTGCAAGTTGAGCTTGCTTTTCAATAGTAGTCTCCTCTGCCCGTTTTCTTTTTCTATATTTTCTAGCATTTTCAAGTCTAGTTTGTGTTTCATTTTCAGTTTCTGCTGCTCGTTTAGTTTTCTGAAAATTTCTAGCATTTTCAAGTCTAGTTTGTTTCTCATGTTCAGTTTCTACTGCTTGTTTAGTTTTCTGATATTTTCTATCATTTTCAAGTCTAGTTTGTTTCTCATTTTCAGTTTCTACCACTCGTTTGGTTTTCTGATATTTTCTAGCATTTTCCAAAATTCTAGTTTGTTTCTCACTATGAGTACTTGTACTTTGGACTAATGAAGGATTAGAGCCTTCTTGCATTATCAAATGAAGCTTATATTATACCATCGTTTTGTAAAAGAATTCGGTGGCACGCGTGCCAGCGTGCCAGCACCAGTCCCCAACAGTATGTAAGCGCTCTGCTTTGTGTGTGTATTTGCGTTCGCCTTTTGACATTATTATTGTTCGACTTTCCTTCTTGCATTTGTGTTGAAATGGCGGGTAGACAACCCAAAAAAAAGAGAACATCGGGGCTAGTATTCAACTTTGATGAAGTAAAAGCAAGAGTGGAGTCAAAAAACGACTATGTTCGTGATGTTCGCCAACGGCTTAATGCACTAAAAGAAGTGGATTTATGTCGCCTCATTTCAGATACGTGCAATTTGACCGAAGACGAAGCTTTACAATTGCTAGCAAGTAAGCTTTCAGTCAACGGTCTTTATAATCTGCGAAGAGCGATAAATCATGTGCCAGATAACATTACTCGCGTGGTCGATGGAACCTCCATGCGTTCGACACTGATATTCAAACTCTTTGAGAGTTTGTCTTCACCTAACAGCGAAAACATCACAATACAGGACCTCTCGCTGTACACACAGTTTGCTGAAATGTATTGCTCTTCGCTCCTTTCTGTAAAAGAAAACGACAACCACTTATGGAAGCTAACAGAGAAGGAGAACTTATCTTTTAACAAGTTCTTGACGCCACCAGTTTCGTTGTGCATGCATTGCAACAAGAAGCTTTCGATGCGCAACAACCCTTGCAAAGCCAAACTGTTCACGCTTAATGGGCCAATTCCTTGCACGAAAGTGACACTGGAGTGCAGAGACTGCGGTCATATTTATGGGATCTGCAATTACAGTGATGCAATGGGAACGCACTTTTATCCCCGTGCTATCAATAATGGCGTTGAGTTGGTGGAAGTAAGCGGTGTCGCTTACTTTGAGCAGAAATTGTATGAATGGTTTCCATCTCTCAGGTTAGTAAGATCGTTATTCCAATCATGCCTAACATTTAATTACAGATTAAACTGCTTGTTTACAACTTTAAAAATAATTATTTATATATAATAATTATATAACATAATATAATATATATAATATATATATATATATATATATATAATATATATATTTATATATTATATATGTATAATGTATTATATATTATATTATTATGTATTATATATATATATATATATATATATATATATATATATATATATATATATATATATATATATATATATATATATATATAATACATATATAACACATATATAACAACAACGAACACAACAAACTGAGTCAATTACATACAGTTGCCTGAAGTTTGTCTCAAGACGTGAGGTGTGAAACTCAGAGTAGCAACGACTATATTTTAGGATTTAAACTGTTAAACTGTTTTATATATTTATATATATATATATATATATATATATATATATATATATAAACAATCTGAGCAATTTGTTGATCTAAATTACTGTACCGGGTATTTGCCTTTTTAGTAATCACAGTTGGGTGTCATTTAGCGGTTTTGCTGAGTCCTACAATAGTGTGTGTGAGAAGGAAATTGAGCAGTATGGATGTATTTTAGAAGGTTTGTTCTTTTTTAACTATTATTAATGAAATTATAAATCATGTCTTCTGATTGGTTGAGTTATTGTTCTCACTACTCACTAGTAAAGGAAGAAATTGATTTTCAACTTCAAACCAGTGGTAGAAAAGTTGCATTTCCCCATAGTTTCAGTTTGTTTCTTAAAATAATATTTTGTTTGACTAGTTAGTTTATATTAAAACATTTAGAAAACTCCCTGTTGTCTGTGATAGTGATTTTAATATTATTCAATTTTCCAACACTGATGTATTTTGCACTCTTGTCATGTACATGAGTCATCATAAGCTTCATAGCCAACTTGGTGCTTTGAGCCTTGTTGCCTATGAGCTCATTATGCATACTGCATGTATGTGTATCTGCACAGACAACCCAGGCAAATGATTTGATTGTTGAAACTGAATATTAATTGCAATAAAACTATATCTCGTGTTGTTTTCTACTCACATTACTGTGTTTCTTTTTTACTAAATAAATGTTGTTTGGAGCTATTTCAGCTTAGACTATAGCGTTGAGCAAGAATGTGTCAAGGCTCTGAAGGGTTAGAATTCCTGTACATTTTTTTTTTTTGTGTGTTTGCTATTAAGATGACTCAACAATGGAAGATAATGAAACAAATGAGAAGAATATTGGTTAGTATGAATTTACAGTAATAACCAAAAGTTGTTAACCAACTAAATGAGAAACAGTTCTGAATTTAAATAAAAATGTTGAGTTACTGTACATACATGTATTTGTACAGAGATTAGGATGTAATACTTTTTCTAAATTGATATATACACTAGTACAGTAACACTAAAATCCTGAATGTGATAAAAAAGTAATAATTTGTATTAATATTACTGTTATGAAAAATCATTGTTAAAGGTTTATTGCCTGGTGAAATGTCTGCTAAGGCCATAGCAAGCCTGAGTATGCTGTAAACTGTTCTAATCATATTATTCTATTTTATAGGAAGACTAATTAATTATTACTTTTAAATTTATTTAATGTCTGTCTTGTCTTTACTATATGTATAGGTTGTGGCCAGTTTTATGTTGCGGATGGGAACTGGAAACTTCGGTACGCCCACTGCATGTGGAAAGTACCAGTGTCAATACCTGGATTTGGAAAGGTAAACTACCCCAGCATTTGTCCTCTGTCACCAAAGCGAGGACATGCCTTCTGTTCAGCACATTGTGAAAAAACAGAGGCACTTGGCTATCCAACAGAATTAAGGCAGTTTTTCAAGAGATGTGGTGTTGCTGACAAAGATATTGACGAAGGTTTGTTATTTTGGTACTGTACATGTTTTGGTCCATGTCCCTCAGTAATATTTTTGTTGTGATTCACTCAGCAGGGATGTACTGGATCTGGATAACGGAATCCTGTATCCAGTAAAATTCCACTATCCGATAGTATCCAGTATCTGGTAAACTTTACTGGATATTTAGTGGATGTTGTGTTTACCAGGAAGTACTTCTGCTTAGCACCTAGGTCTGTTTCCCTGGGTAGGACAGAAAATATCTGACAAATTATTTTCAATTTCATGTCAATGGTGTAAATGGACTATTAGACTCCATGACTATACATGTCTGGCCATTCTGAAAAAAAAGTCCTCCCTTGTATGGAATTTTTTTAAGAGGACTATCCGGGATCTGGTAAAGTGGTATCCGGCACATTCCTATGATTCAGTTCTAACAACTCAGTAAAATATGTATTGAAATAATTACATTAATTTTGTAGTTGTGGAGGAACTATCATCAGAAACATTGCTGAATGGTATGGAGATGTAGAAAGTTAGAGTGTAATGGCTTAACTGTTCAAATTAATTCATCTTTTTCTACAATCATTTGGGTTGGGTTAGGGTTAGGGTTAGGGTTGGGGCTAGAATTAAGCATTATTGTGAAGTTATTAAGGGCATTTTAAAATTAAAGGTTATTGTCAATTATAGGTGAGAGTATATGCTGATATTTACATTGTTCAATCATTATTTGTAAGCCAAATAAATACCAGTATCCACATGTATGCAATGCATACCTATTACCTATTTTTTACTTTATTTTCTAATGCCAGACAAGTTTACTTGTCAAAAGGAGTCCTCCTGGCATGGTGAGAGTTAAAGGGTTAACAGTGATTAAAAATACTACCTAAATAGCCCAGTATTGAATGTAATATTCGAATATTTGTACTTTGCATGTACAGTATCAGTATTCAGCATTTGTGTAATTTGCTAATTAAGAATTTTTAGAGCATTATGTTATTTCTTTGGTTCATTTCAGATGCTTGTCAATCTGTCAGCAACTGTCTGGATGAATTTGCCAGCATGAGCCAGGATGAAACTGAAAGCCAATCGAATGCTTCTACATTTCAAGGTACTTGTAAATTCTATAATCTATAGTGAGAATTTAACTTGTACTGTACGTAAATTATTTAGAAGTAATGTTTTTTGGTTTTTTTGTTGATTTTTTTTGACAAGTTTCTTTTGTACATGATTGCTTTATATGTACACCGATCCTATTACCATATTTTGTTTTCCCTTGGTTTTTAAACTTACAAAACGTGCACCACTACATGTATGTCTAATGTATATATGGTTTCTTTTTCAAAAACGATGTAGGTACATCTGATTTCATCCACAATAATCCGGGATTTGTTGAAAATCAGACAACCGTGGATGATATTATCTGCAACAAAGACACAGGAGGCTTAAAGGCTTTCCACTCCTGGTCTAGAGGGTTATTTTTTATTGTTAGTGGTATTATAAAATAAGGTGCCCTCCAGAGCCTGAAATAACGGCCGGCGGCCGGCGGTTTTCCGACCAAATTCCAGTTTTTCCGACCAAATTCCAGTTTTTCCGACCAAATTCCAGTTTTTCCGACCAAATTCCAGTTTTTCCGACCAAATTCCAGTTTTTCCGACCAAATGCTGAAATGATCGGAAATTTTGTCCGGACAAATTTTGAAAAAAAAAAAAAATCTGTTTTTTTAAATGATCGGGTCGGCGCTCAGCACAGTGAGTGCTATCTATAATCTTAGATTATCTATATTAGGCTTATATAAAGTAATCAACTGGAAAGAATACGGGCTCAATAAACAAGATGGCGGCGTGCCGTGTAGTCGAGAAAATGTGAGGTGAGTCTTAATTATTTGCAATTTAAATCATCACACTTATGTTTCATTAGAACACCCGTCGGCCCATGACCATTTTGAAACCTTACAGTTACACGAATTACCTTACACATATGCATTAACAATTGCTCAAAATATGTCATAATATAACTGCTTCGTTTTTCAAAAGACAGTGTTAAATATGATAAAAAAATAAGATATTCTGGCAATTTCATCCTTAAACTTTGTCTAAGCTGTTCGAAATTGATCCCTTTATTTTTTTGTATGTTTAAACAGAACTATTTAACGTGGCCGGGTATTCTTAATCTATAGATTATATTGGCAAGAAAATATTGTGCTATGATGTCGGACCGTGTCAATGACGTTAATGAAGGAACAACATCATGTTCAAAGAAAAGTAGCGTGAAACCTGAGACTGTTCAAAAGTGGGTCACCCGGTTTGATAAAGAGTTTCAAACTTTTTCATGGTTGGACTACTCAACAGAAAAAGAAAAAGGCATAAACGTTGTCACACAGTTGAAGTGTAAAGTTTGTAAGAAATACAAGAAGAGAATAACAGGCTGCAGAAATTTTAGCGATAAATGGGTAGTAGGAGCTAACAGTGTTAAAACATCAAATGTTAGAGAACATGCTATGTCAGACCAGCATGTCCATGCCATGAATCTGCAAAATAAAGAATTTGCCCGATCTGAAGGGAAGTCCCTTGTTCCTAGAGAAGCCCCTATTATACAAGCTCTGGAAAACCTTTCAAACGAAGAGCAGGAGAGAATGAAGATAAAATTTGACGTGGCATATTTTGTGGCAGCAGAGTAAATGCTTTTTTCAAAGTACCCCAGTATCTGTGTTCTGGAGAAACGACATGGTGTAAGTAGTGATACCCCCCCATATAGGGACCAAAGGGATGCCGCCTCATTAAATATTCAATTTTTAATTATTCATTCTCATGCTCCTTTGCGACCCTCTAACCCTAATCTCATTACGTCATTATTTCTCATGCTCCTTTGGGACGTCGTAACCCTAACTTTCCCCCCTAAACCCTAGTTGTTACTCAACCCCCTGGTATTCATACGTCATAACCGATAGCTCTCCGACTGATTTCCGAAGTTACGCCATTATCAAAAGGTACTCGGCTTATATCCTTATAAGTAATAGTAATCACCTTTTCATTTAAACACTTTACCCTACTGACAGTCGACAGTTGTGGGACACGTAGACGTACAGAGCATGCGTACACTAAACTTTAACAAAATAGACGCTCTTTACAAGGAACTAAAGAGAAATAGTCATGTGGATTAGCGAAATGATCGTGACAGAAGTGACAAAAGCACCAAAATTGGCACAAATGCACGTTATAGCGTCCTTATCAATATTTGAGTAGGAGCCCAAGCTAACTCCCCCCTGAACTCTTTATATGATAAATAAAAGTTTATCCAAATATACGAATTGGGGTACCTGTGGTGATATAAATGATGTTTTTAATACTAAGCTGGAAATTGTAAATGATACTTACTGTAAGTGTATTTTGCTATATTTATTGATTATATATTGTTTTAAGTACAAACGATGGATTTTAGGACGTTTCTTATGTACACTAAATAGATGTTTGAAGTATCGCTCCCAGCCCTCGCTCGGCCATGGTCAGTTTCAAAATGGCTGCCAACATGCAAACTTGCAAGAACTGTAAGTATTTAGAGCAATTTTACTCTTCTTTCGTGTTGATACGGTATTTTATCATAACAATAATAGTCTTATTTGTAAGCAAACCACATTTGCCAAACTTAATGATAAAATTTGATTAAATTATAGATGAATTTTGTGTCAGCCATAAGTAAAAAGTAAAGTCGGACAGCCTATCTTTTTTCCATGTCATTCAACTGGGATAATTGTATCATATGCCAGGAAACTAAAGCCGATGCTTTAAAATGTCCGTTAAATGACCTACGGCATCTTGCCAATGGTAGTGATGTCTATGCTACATTTTTGAACAACGTAAAGGAGCTGCGCTCAATTGATGCTCTGCCGTGTCAGCTTCAACTTGACGAAGATACAATCGTCGATGATCTAATACAAAATCGTGCTTCATGGCATAAGTTGTGCAATTTAAAATTCACCAAATCTAAGGTTATCAGAGCAAAAGAGGCTATAGAGCGAAGAAAAAGGGCAAACGAACCCGAAGCTGAACCAGAAGAAGTAAAAAAAGGGACATCTAAACGTAAAAAAACCTCGGACAGTATCTGGAATTGTATCTTCTGCACCACTGACTCTAACGACAAGCTTCACAATTTTACCACCCTTGAGGCCGATAGAAGTCTTCGTCAGATAGCGTCAGAAGTTGGAGATTTTGAGTTACTGTCTCGTATTTCTGGCGGAGACCTTGTAGCAATAGAAGCCAAGTATCACTTATCCTGTCTTACATCATTCAGGAACAACTATAGATCTTTCTTGTCGAAAAAGAGCAAGATTTCTGAGACAGATGACGAAAAGATCAATGAGTGTCGAGCTTTTATAGAGTTAGTTAATTTTATTGAGAAATCTGTTGAAGAAGGAACTCAGTTTTTCAAACTGTCTGAGCTTCATTCCTTGTTTGAAGGTCGACTTAAAGATTTAGGAGTTACTAAAACGGTGAACAAAACAAGGTTAAAGAAAGCTCTCCTAGAACACTTAGAAGATGCTCAAGAGCAGCATGACGGAAAGAACATGGTGTATGTATTCAAGGAAGGAATGCGCAATATACTTAAAGAAGCACTTAAAACGAGAGACTTTTCCGATGACGCTGCTGTTCTAGCAAAAGCAGCAACGATTGTTAGAGATGATTTGTTTGCTCACAAAGGATTTAATTTCTCTGGTTGTTTCCAAATCGAGTGCCAGCAAAACTCGGTACCCTCTAGTCTTAAGTCACTTGTCGCTATGATACTTAATGGACTTAACCTTAAAGAGCAAGAGAAAAATGAATCTCAGGCATGTCTTACCATATGTCAAACAATCATGTTCAACACGAAGAAGAGAACCTACAGTTCTAAGACGTCCGAGACACGCCACTCCTTATTGCGCGAGCCGCCTCTTCCATTGTATCTTGGATTGAACATTCACGCAATGACAAGAAGTAAGACACTTGTAACCAAGCTTTTTCAGATGGGGATTAGTGTGTCCTATGACCGCATAAGAGAAATAGAGGATTGGCTGGCTACCTCTGTCAGTGAGCGTTTCAAGGAAGATGGATGTGTTACGCCTGCTTGTTTGAGAAAGGGCATATTCTCTGTTGGTGCCCTTGACAACATCGACCATAACCCGAGCTCAACAACTTCAGCCTCGTCATTTCATGGAACTGGGATAAGTATATTTCAGTTTCCGACAAAGGAAGTTCTGGGTCAAGAAAGAGAACCACTAACTATTCCACCTACTGGAACTGAACAGCACGCTCTCCCAGACGAATATTGCATTGTACCTCCTACCGAGCTAAAGACAAATACTGTATCAGTACCAGAACGTCAGATGACCACAGTACAAGCCACCTTGACCGATGCAATAACACAAGAAGATCGATGGGTTACACATGCGATGTCAAAACTGAGCAAAGACCCCGTGGATGCTGAGGACACCATAACATGGGCAGCTTACCACTCATCGCTGCAGCCTCCTCCCAACGAACCTCATGCAATCACTTCTCTTCTGCCGCTTTTTTATGAAAAAGCCGCTACGCCAGCTATGGTGAAGCATGGTATGGACGTGCTACGTCAATCCATAACATTTCTTAACCCTGGGCAAATACCAGTCATGGCAGTCGACCAGCCTTTATTTGCTTTGGCAAAACTTGTCCAGTGGAGGTATCCTACAACTCACGGTGAGAACAATTACGTTGTGATGTTTGGCGGGTTGCACATGGAAATGGCATTATGGAATACTCTCGGCGATTTGCTAGAAAAATCAGGATGGACTACAGCCCTTGCTGATGCAGATGTTGCTTCATCTGGCACTGCAGACGCTTTTTTGAAAGTGTCCCATCTTACGCGAACAAGGTATGCAGTAAATTCATATAATCATATTCCCCTATAGTGACAACTTTGCGCTAGTTAATCTAGACTTTTTATTCAGTTACATCTGTTAAAACGTATCTTTTTGGCAGACATGCTCATCAGGTAACTCTTCTTGTACTTCACAAACTGAAGAAAGATGCCTTTCACTATCAAGCTGAACATGACGACGACAGCACCTTTGCGTCGTGGGAAAATAACATGAGGCAACGAAGTCCCACCTTCAAGTATTGGGATATAATCATGCGATATGAGACTCTCATACTCTTGTTTGTACGAGCCTGCAGAGAAAGGAACTTTACATTATATGTTGAAGTTCTGGACGAGCTGATCCCTCTTTTCTTTGCCCTGGATCACGTGAATTATGCTCGATGGGCACCTATTCATGTCAGGGACATGAAGTCCCTACCAACTGCAATCAAGAGTGAGTTTCAAGAAAAAGGACACTGGGTGCTCTCAAAAACAAACAGAAAGTTCTCAGCGATCCCTCTAGACCAGGCACATGAGCAAGAGAACAAGTTTGTTAAAGGCGACGGTGGTGCAGTAGGACTCACCGAAAATCCTACTGCGTTAAGGTGCATACTATTGCTTTTTGTTATTCTAAACCTAGAAATTCTTACGCAACTAATTCCTTGTATAATTTATTTTAAAAAGCTGTTCCCATCTCAATAATGATATATTCTGCATCTTTTTTCAGACGATGGATGCTTTCTGGTCCCGAACTCTCTAGAACGTTGCGGCAATTTGAAGAAGAGTACCTCGGCAATGATGATCCAGATGACCACCAGAATCATCTAAACCATGAAACTGGAAGAGCAGCTCAAGTGAGGTTTCAAAAGCAAGTGAGCAGTCTCTCTGAAGTGATCATCAAGATGGGAAACCCTTTCATGGACGATTTTCCAGAGCTGTTGACTCTTGACTGTAGAGACTGTGCCAAGGAAGCAGTAGCTGAGACGTTACTCAATCTTGAAGCGACTGGGAAGCAGCAATACCAGAATTATATGCAAAATGTAATAATCGACCGCACGAAGTCAATCCATGAGACCATCAAGAAAAACAACTTTCCACTGTTTGGAAAGCCACGCACAAAGACCCTGTCCAAACAAGGGAAACAAATTGTAACTCTGAAAAACAACGTTGCTCTCTTCGCTCAGTTGTACGTTGCGATGCAGAATAGAGATAGTGATATGGAAGAGTTCTTTGCGCACGAGGTACAGTCGTTTCCACCCTCAATTTCAGATTGTGGAAATCTCAGATTGCCAAGTGCGAAGTCAGATGTCTTGAAGTTTTTGCAGCCAGCCGACCAGCCCGAGCCTGGCAAAGAGTTTGATTGCAGAATCCTGGATGGTGCAGTAGTTGTGCATTCTCTCCCCATCAACGGAGTTTCCACCTTTAACCAATACGCTGATGAGGTTTTTCTCCCTCATATCCTGCATCAAGCATCACAGAGTGGTAGAACCGATATCGTGTGGGACGCATACCGTCCCGAAAGCTTAAAAGAGGCTACGAGAGAGAAGAGAGGCAAAGGAGTGAGAAGAAAGGTTTCTGCTCAAACGAAGATGCCACATAAATGGATGGAGTTTCTACGCGACCCTGCAAACAAGGCGGAGCTGTTTGACTTCTTGACAGCCAAAGTTAAAGCATACAAATGGCCAGCCGGGAAAGCAATTTATATCACTTCAGGTAACTAACTTACCTATAATAAATCAAGTGATTGCAATAGTTGTGATAATTGTGTATTATGCCTTATAGGTACATCTGTGATATCAATCGGTCCAAGTATTCCAATGCCGCCATGTAATCACGAGGAGGCGGACACGCGAATCGTAATTCATGTATTACACGCCCTCAGGTCCCATGAAGCAAAGTCTGTTGTGGTGAGAACCGTCGACAGTGATGTTGTAGTCATCCTCATCGGTAAGCTCTATGACATTCAGCATCAGCATCCTGAAACTGATATTTGGGTCGCCTTTGGAATGGGCCGTCACTTCAACTTCCTCAGCATCAATGCCATATGTGTTTGCCTTGGAGAACCAAAGTCAAAATCCCTACCGGTGTTTCACGCACTGACTGGCTGTGACACCACCTCTTGCTTCTATGGTAAGAGCAAGCAGTCTGCCTGGAAGGCATGGGAGATGTACCCTGAAGTAACTAACACCTTTGTCGCCTTAGCATCTCTACCTTTCCAGTCAGTCATCGTCGGGTCTGAAACCTTCGCGAAGATAGAGCGTTTCATCGTCATCATGTATGACAAGCTGAGTCCTTTGTCCTCTGTCAACGCAGCTCGAATGGAAATATTCTGTAAGAACAATAGGGCGATAGAAAGGCTACCCCCGACACAGGTATGTACACAGTAAACATCATACATAATTCATATATTATAAGTTATAATAATATTGTTTTCTTCTTTCCGTCCAGGATGCGCTCCTTCAACACGTTCTAAGAGCTGTCTACCAGGCGAGCATTTGGACAACCAGTGACCAGCCACAGCCCGATGTGCCAACTCCTGAACAATTCGGATGGAAGAAAGTGGAAAGCACTTGGTCACCAGTGTGGATGCTTCTCCCAGAAGTCTCAAGAGCCTGCAGAGAGCTCATCAAGTGTTCGTGCCGAGGACGCTGTGATAGGTGCAAGTGTTTCAAAGCGCATCTGAAATGCACACCTCTCTGCAAATGCAAATGCAGTAGATAGCGAATAGGAACAGTTTTTGTCTCTAATAGAATCAGAATGTTTCTAAGGTGGGGAATGATTCGTTGGTTGTTCACTGGTTAAAAGTAATTGCGAGCCTTTGTAAATGGCACTGTGCATGCTGGGTAGAGGACATTATGCATATGACACTAAAGAATGACTCGTTGCTATTAAAGTTCATTCATTATGAAAATTTTCCATGAAATCATATATTCCCGTGGTCGAAAGATTTGTTTTTATTTCCTTTTATATCTGGCTTGGTAACCAGGCTTTCAATCAAGGTAGCCATTTCCTTTACCCCTTAATTTAGGACAAAGACGCCCCAATTTCGCTGGGCTCCTACTCTAACTTTTATCAGTAGGCCATAAGGAACATCTGGACCAAGTTTGTTGCTTTTGTCACTCTTGTAACGATCCGGTGAAAATTTGACGCTAATCCACATGACTAAAATTGATAGAGGCACTTTATATTTTTTTATCTGAAACCTTGTCTCGATGAGCATAGAGAGTTTTGAGCCAGAGCTCGTATAGACTTAGATTAATAGCATATGATGAATATTATATTAGGTTTAGAACCTAAATATTCAATCACCCTAGAATCATTGCTAGCTAAACCCTTGTTTATAAGTGAAGAAATCATAAGAAGATAGAATGAGGAGTCAATTCAAAAGCCATAAGAACGTTTTTAAGTGTCAATATATAAACGAAATATTATTTGGCTGTGGGACGGCTGGAGTATCGACTTGAATTAATAGCATATCGTGACTATTATATTCAAACAGAGTAAGTCTTCACAGAATTATTACTAAACCTCGTTTATAAGCGAAGAAATCGTAAGAATATGGGGTGAGGAATCACTTTGGGAAGTCAAACTTAAGATATTATGAGGAGTCGATTCGAAAAACTAAGGAGTTTCAAACGTATTGGCACATGGCAACGTAAATCTTGTATAGAGAACGCTTAGCAACGTCAATATGATTATATTAAGACACTTGGAAACAAATCAAGCACAGAATTATTACTAGGTTAACCTTAGTTTATAAGTGAGGAAATCGTAAGAAGATAGAATGGGGAATCACTTCGAGAAGCCGTAAGAAGACACAAATCAATTCGAAAAGCGAAGAGCAAAGACTTGTCGATATATAACTGAGATACATCATGGTTACTAGGCTTTCTGCTAATAAGAACGATATAAACAATAAGATTCTCGCACGTGCAGGACACAAAAGAGAAAACTCGTTAAAGTTACTAATGACCAAAACATAACAGGATTTGCATATAAGTAGAATATTTAATTCATTTTAGGGGTAATCATGACTTTTGGGGGGATAATAAGGGGCATAGAGAGGTTTTAATGCATGGGCAAGTTCAGGCGAGAAAGTCATTAGCGTGTATTTTGCATAAGACAGAATTCACAACAATCAGTTTAAAATATTTATTTAGGCTTTGGTTTAAACATATACATATAAAAAGTTTTAGTAAGGTCTGCTTCTTAGATTATATTTAGGTGTTTTTATTTTAAAAGTAGCATGATAATCTTTCTTGTCCTCTGATGATAATTGGGACACGTCTTCTTTTGTCATGGGTAAATATTTTATCAATAGATTGGTGTTCATACTCTTCTCTTTCATCCGGAGTCATCTTTGCCAAGTCTTTCTCTGTCGGGTCGCCCAAACTTTCCCAGTTATGAAAGAAATTATGTTTAAGCGTCGGTTGTTCAACGGTAGGAGGCGGTGTTACAAAATAGGTTTTAGGTGTAGCAGGGAAACCCCACGGAGTACCCCTGGGGTAACCCTAAACACCCCCTGGGATACCCCCAATCACCCCTGGGGTAGCCCCAAATACCCCAGGGGTAACCTCCAAACACCCCTGGGGTAACCCCAAACACCCCAAGGGTAACCCCCAAACACCATCGGGATACCTCAATCACCCCTGGGGTAACCCCCAAACACCAGCGGGGTACCCCCAATCACCCCTGGGGTAACCCCCAAACACCCCCGGGGTACCCCAAATCACCCCAGGGGTAACCCCCAAACACCCCGGGGGTAACCCCAAACACCCCAGGGGTAACCCCCAAACACCACCGGGATACCCCAATCACCCCTGGGGTAACCCCCAAACACCCCCGGGGTACCCCCAATCACCCCAGGGGTAACCCCCAAACACCCCCGGGGTACCCCCAATCACCCCAGGGGTAACCCCCAAACCCCCCCGGGATACCCCAATCACCCCTGGGGTAACCCCAAACACCCCTGCTGCAGAACGGAGCTATTTTTTTCAGGTAAAACATTGGTCTTGAGGCGATGATCGTCATCCGTAGTCGGTTTCAGATCAAGCATTAAATAACCATGAGGGCGACTTGTGGCTTCCTCGTAGCTCTTCATAAACTCTTGAACATGTCCTACGTTCGTGAAGTTTGTGGAAAATCTTTCGCTAATTCAGGTAATCTCCTCCGTCACATGAAGATGGTTCATAGATCATCGACAAAACAAATACGACAAGTATTTCCTCTCGTCAATGGATCCACAGTCCTGCAGCATCCATTTACGTGCATTGTTGCAGGGTGTACTCAGAGTGGTAAAACCGTATGGGTAAAAACTCTTCTGGAAAACGCCAAAACTACGATTAATCCTCCTCCTGAACGTATCATTTGGTGTTATGGCCAGTGGCAACCCATGTATCTTGAGATGATCAAAACTATACCGGGCATTGAACTGAATGAAGGAATACCTACTAACATCGACTCGGAAGATTTTCTTGATGTTTCGAGGCGAAACCTTATTGTCCTAGATGATCTTATGGATCGATCAGGGGGAGATAAACGTATTGCTAGTTTATTTACAAGGGGCAGTCATCACAGGAATCTCTCCGTGATCTATATTGTTCAGAATATATTTCATCAAGGAAAGGAAACCAGAAACATCAGCCTCAACGCACACTATATCGTACTCTTCAAGTCTCCAAGGGATAAGCAGCAAATTTCTATTTTGGCACGACAAGTGAATCCTGGACATGTTCAAGAGTTTATGAAGAGCTACGAGGAAGCCACAAGTCGCCCTCATGGTTATTTAATGCTTGATCTGAAACCGACTACGGATGACGATCATCGCCTCAAGACCAATGTTTTACCTGAAAAAAATAGCTCCGTTCTGCAGCAGGGGTGTTTGGGGTTACCCCAGGGGTGATTGGGGTATCCCGGGGGGGTTTGGGGGTTACCCCTGGGGTGATTGGGGGTACCCCGGGGGTGTTGGGGGGTTACCCCTGGGGTGATTGGGGGTACCCCGGGGGTGTTTGGGGGTTACCCCAGGGGTGATTGGGGTATCCCGGTGGTGTTTGGGGGTTACCCCTGGGGTGTTTGGGGTTACCCCCGGGGTGTTTGGGGGTTACCCCTGGGGTGATTGGGGGTACCCCGGGGGTGTTTGGGGGTTACCCCAGGGGTGATTGGGGGTACCCCGCTGGTGTTTGGGGGTTACCCCAGGGGTGATTGAGGTATCCCGATGGTGTTTGGGGGTTACCCTTGGGGTGTTTGGGGTTACCCCAGGGGTGTTTGGAGGTTACCCCTGGGGTATTTGGGGCTACCCCAGGGGTGATTGGGGGTATCCCAGGGGGTGTTTAGGGTTACCCCAGGGGTACTCCGTGGGGTTTCCCTGCTACACCTAAAACCTATTTTGTAACACCGCCTCCTACCGTTGAACAACCGACGCTTAAACATAATTTCTTTCATAACTGGGAAAGTTTGGGCGACCCGACAGAGAAAGACTTGGCAAAGATGACTCCGGATGAAAGAGAAGAGTATGAACACCAATCTATTGATAAAATATTTACCCATGACAAAAGAAGACGTGTCCCAATTATCATCAGAGGACAAGAAAGATTATCATGCTACTTTTAAAATAAAAACACCTAAATATAATCTAAGAAGCAGACCTTACTAAAACTTTTTATATGTATATGTTTAAACCAAAGCCTAAATAAATATTTTAAACTGATTGTTGTGAATTCTGTCTTATGCAAAATACACGCTAATGACTTTCTCGCCTGAACTTGCCCATGCATTAAAACCTCTCTATGCCCCTTATTATCCCCCCAAAAGTCATGATTACCCCTAAAATGAATTAAATATTCTACTTATATGCAAATCCTGTTATGTTTTGGTCATTAGTAACTTTAACGAGTTTTCTCTTTTGTGTCCTGCACGTGCGAGAATCTTATTGTTTATATCGTTCTTATTAGCAGAAAGCCTAGTAACCATGATGTATCTCAGTTATATATCGACAAGTCTTTGCTCTTCGCTTTTCGAATTGATTTGTGTCTTCTTACGGCTTCTCGAAGTGATTCCCCATTCTATCTTCTTACGATTTCCTCACTTATAAACTAAGGTTAACCTAGTAATAATTCTGTGCTTGATTTGTTTCCAAGTGTCTTAATATAATCATATTGACGTTGCTAAGCGTTCTCTATACAAGATTTACGTTGCCATGTGCCAATACGTTTGAAACTCCTTAGTTTTTCGAATCGACTCCTCATAATATCTTAAGTTTGACTTCCCAAAGTGATTCCTCACCCCATATTCTTACGATTTCTTCGCTTATAAACGAGGTTTAGTAATAATTCTGTGAAGACTTACTCTGTTTGAATATAATAGTCACGATATGCTATTAATTCAAGTCGATACTCCAGCCGTCCCACAGCCAAATAATATTTCGTTTATATATTGACACTTAAAAACGTTCTTATGGCTTTTGAATTGACTCCTCATTTTATCTTCTTATGATTTCTTCACTTATAAACAAGGGTTTAGCTAGCAATGATTCTAGGGTGATTGAATATTTAGGTTCTAAACCTAATATAATATTCATCATATGCTATTAATCTAAGTCTATACGAGCTCTGGCTCAAAACTCTCTATGCTCATCGAGACAAGGTTTCAGATAAAAAAATATAAAGTGCCTCTATCAATTTCTCTTTAGTTCCTTGTAAAGAGCGTCTATTTTGTTAAAGTTTAGTGTACGCATGCTCTGTACGTCTACGTGTCCCACAACTGTCGACTGTCAGTAGGGTAAAGTGTTTAAATGAAAAGGTGATTACTATTACTTATAAGGATATAAGCCGAGTACCTTTTGATAATGGCGTAACTTCGGAAATCAGTCGGAGAGCTATCGGTTATGACGTATGAATACCAGGGGGTTGAGTAACAACTAGGGTTTAGGGGGGAAAGTTAGGGTTACGACGTCCCAAAGGAGCATGAGAAATAATGACGTAATGAGATTAGGGTTAGAGGGTCGCAAAGGAGCATGAGAATGAATAATTAAAAATTGAATATTTAATGAGGCGGCATCCCTTTGGTCCCTATATGGGGGGGTATCACTACTGGTGTAGATATAGGCCAGTCGTACCTGAATGCTAATGCCTGCAAAGACTTTGTTCACTGTATTGCTGATATTGAGAATGAGGACTTGATATCTGCAGTAGCACAAGCAAAGTTCTTCTCTCTGTTAATCGATGGCTCAACAGACAAGAGCAATGCAGACAATGAGGCTACCCTTGTTGTATGGTTTGATCCGGAAGGTGAAAACGAAAAGGTTTGTACCAAGATTGGGTATTTGACTGTTTATCGACCACACCATGTGACTGCTGAAGGGCTTTTAGAAACTGTGAATAACAGTCTTCGTTTTCTTCAAGTTGAAACACTGGATGATGACAATGTTGATGATGAAGCAGTAGATCCAGGAGTAGTCTCTCGCGTAACCAACAAAAATAGCAACAGAAAGTTGGTAGGCATGGGCACAGGTGGTGCTTCCAGCAACGTAGCAGCTCGAGGATTGAAGGGGTTGGTAGAACAGAAGCTACCATGGATCTTTTGGATGTGGTGCTTGGCACACCGCCTTGAACTTGCTATTAAAGACGCACTCTGTGGCACCCTCTTTGACAGCATTGATGAAATGCTTTTGCGCCTTTACTATGTGTATGAGAAATCACCAAAGAAGTGTATAGAACTTGAATCCCTCTGTGCTGACCTAAAAGAATGCTTAGAATTCGATGAAGATGGAATAAGGCCTGTGAAAGCAGCTGACCGTGCCAAGCTGAAGGGATACCTCAAGAAGTGGGTAAATGCCAAGTACATCCTTGGGTGCGCAGCATTTGTTGATCTGCTAACCCCATGTAGCATATTCTCCAAGTCAATGCAAAGTGACGACCTGGACATTCTGGCAGCAATCAGCCATCTTATCAAGACCCTGAATGAAACAAACAAGCTCACTTCCAAGTCTCTGGAGCAATGGAAAACCTATAGTGATACACTAAAGAAGGTACAAGATGAGAAAGGCCAGTCAGTGTACCAGGTAAACATTTCATGTCTTCGAATTCATAAATTTGAATTGTAAAATTTTGTATTTACGTTATATAAATAAAGTAGTAGTTTTCTCTGTCTAATAGGTGTATTTTTCTTATTTCTAGGCACAGACAGATTCTCAAGAATCTGGAAGGAGCCAAGACTTTCTTGCTCCAGAATTCCCAAGCCTATTGCGATGCTGTGACAACTTGCATCAAGTCCAGGTTATCGTGGTCAGACTTGCAACATCTGCGAGATATCATCCTTGTGTTGGCAACTGCTGGGTGGGAGAAAGTAATGGAGAAGCTGGACCATCACCAGGAGGAAACTGAAAAAGAACAGCAGTGTCAGTCAATTCCTCAGACTGACACAGACAGTGAGAATCCTTTGAATGCCATAGACAGGCTTGTAGAAGCATACAAGGTGCCATTGGAAGGAGCAGGTGCTGAAGTCGATGAGATTCGCGTAGAGTTTGAAGCTATGATGGCATATGCTGTCCAGTTTATCTCCCTTTCCACTTTAGACTACCAGAGTGGTGGCGCTTGTTCCATGCACCTAACAGTTCTGAGTGGTCCAACATCTTGATCCTTGCCACTCTTCTCTTTTCCCTACCAGCATCAAATGGCACAGTTGAAAGAGTATTTTCACAACTCAATTCTGTCAAGACCAAGAAGCGAGCTGCCCTTAGTAGCAACAGCCTAGATGACCTCCTTACCATTTGTACCAGAAAGAGGAAGCTTGCCGACTTCTCACCTGATCGTGCTGTACGACTTTGGTGGCATACAAAGCAAAGAAGACCCAACCAAAATGTGCGAAAGCAATACCGGCGTAGAAACTTAAGTCAAAAGTCGGCATCAGCATCTACCGCCAGTAGCACTAGCAGTAATAATGTTGATTGTACTGATAGCGATAGCGGTGAAGAGCAGAGTCTGTTGGATGACTGGGATCACTGGATGAGAGATGATAACGAAGAAGAGCTGTAAAGTACAGTAACACTAACAATTGTGAGAAGCCAGACGAAGTTAAAAGTAGTTGCCATGTGTTACCAGTTTTAATAGTCGTTGTTTTACTTTGAACTGACATTCATTTCCATTTTTCTTGTTAAATTTCCATTGGGTTTTCCGTCAGTTTTGAGTTAAAGTTGGTTTTACACTTTACAGTGCACTATCAAAATTTCTTCGATCAGAGTATGCTTTAAACAAAGTTTAGTTAACTTAAGTGTGTGATAGTGAGTTACGAGTCAGAGTGACTGCTTTCATTGTTGTTAATTTGACGACCTGGAAGATAAAGAATACGTTTCCTCGACGTTCCGAGCAAAGGCCCTTCATCAGGACAGTGAAATGGGCTGATCAAATAGGCTTATTTGACTCTCCTGACGAAGGTCCTGAGCTCAAAACGTCGAGGAAACGTATTCTTTATCTTCCAGGTTGTCGAGTCGAGATAACAACAGTGCGTGATTTTTAATTCAAAACCATTGCGTTAAACTGCGATTGACGCCATTGTAATCACAGAAACATATCGTGTAATCCAGCTTTTCAGTTTAAAGTTGTTTCATAGTTACCATTTTAATTAAATTATTATTCACTATAACTAATACGCAATTCAGAATTAAACATTTGTGTTTTATTTTACAAATAACAAGTAGAGTGATTTACTGCATGCTTGACAGAATTTACTCAACGGAGGGGGTCAAACTAAACTAAAAAATTTCCGACCAAATTTGAAAATTTCCGGTCAAATTTCATTTTGCTGGAAGTTTTGCCGGACAAATTTTAAAATTATTTCAGGCTCTGCCCTCTACGCACGCTCTGATTGGCTGGGCTCCGTGCATTTATAAGAGAACATAGATCATGAATGACGTAGAATGGCGTAGAATGGCGTCAGCTGGCCGGAAAAGCCCGCCAAATTCCTAAACTACCTCACTTTTAGTTTGATTTTTCCTCTTCTTATTTTATAAATTAAAATCTACTCAACTTCTTTCGTGTTCAAATGACGTCAAACGTACCTTTATAAGAGTACATATGCACGGAACTTTATGTTTTATTTGTTAAACATACATACATATATATATATATATATATATATATATATATATATATATATATATATATATATATATATATATATATATATGTATATATATATATATATATATATTGTAAGACCCCATCCACACGTATACGTTTTCCTATCGTTTTCATATTGTTTCAGGTAATGAGACCATTGTTTTCTGCTCCCCTGAGGACCAAGAACAATATAAAAACGCTATGAAAACGCATACGTGTGGACGTGGTCAGTGGTCTAAAATAAGATAAAATTGTTCCACGACAACAGTGCGCATGAAAGGGTTAAAAGACTGTTATTTCGCTGTATCTAGTGTTTTCAGCACGAAAGCTCGGCAGCACGTCACTGTATTATATTTTTTATATCGGTATTTTCAGTGGCAAGGCACAGCGGAACGGCACTGTATGTTTAATACTGAATTCAGTGTGTTTTCATTGCCAAGGCACGAAGGCACGGCGGAACGGCACTGTATGTTACTGAATTCAGTGTTTTTATTGCCAAGGCACGAAGGCACGGCACTGTATGTTACTGAATTCAGTGTTTTCATTGCCAAGGCACGAAGGCACGGCGGAACGGTACTGTATGTTACTGAATTCAGTGTTTTTATTGCCAAGGCACGGCGGAACGGCACTGTATGTTACTGAATTCAGTGTTTTTATTGCCAAGGCACGAAGGCACGGTGGAACGGCACTGTATGTTACTGAATTCAGTGTTTTTATTGCCAAGGCACGAAGGCACGGCGGAACGGCACTGTATGTTACTGAATTCAGTGTTTTTATTGCCAAGGCACGAAGGCACGGCGGAACGGCACTGTATGTTACTGAATTCAGTGTTTTTATTGCCAAGGCACGGCGGAACGGCACTGTATGTTACTGAATTCAGTGTTTTTCTTGCCAAGGCACGAAGGCACGGCGGAACGGCACTGTATGTTACTGAATTCAGTGTTTTTCTTGCCAAGGCACGAAGGCACGGCGGAACGGCACTGTATGTTACTGAATTCAGTGTTTTTATTGCCAAGGCACGAAGGCACGGCGGAACGGCACTGTATGTTACTGAATTCAGTGTTTTTATTGCCAAGGCACGAAGGCACGGCGGAACGGCACTGTATGTTACTGAATTCAGTGTTTTTCTTGCCAAGGCACGAAGGCACGGCGGAACGGCACTGTATGTTACTGAATTCAGTGTTTTCATTGCCAAGGCACGGCGGAACGGCACTGTATGTTACTGAATTCAGTGTTTTTATTGCCAAGGCACGAAGGCACGGTGGAACGGCACTGTATGTTACTGAATTCAGTGTTTTTCTTGCCAAGGCACGAAGGCACGGCGGAACGGCACTGTATGTTACTGAATTCAGTGTTTTTATTGCCAAGGCACGGTGGAACGGCACTGTATGTTACTGAATTCAGCGTTTTCAGTGCCAAGGCACGAAGGAACACACATACATACATACATACATACATACATACATACATACATACATACATACATACATACATACATACATACATACATACGCATACGCATACGCATATATATATGTATATACATATATATATATATATATATATATATATATATATATATATATATATATATATATAACATCTCTAATTCATTAACTTGGATTTGCTTAGGTTTGTGCAATACTTTATAATTCAGGAATACTTCATATAAAAAAATATTGTTGTAGCTAAATTTACAATGACTGTCATTTTATGCTTGTTTTGCAATTTGCATTGCAGTACAATTGACGTCATAGCGGCCATGTTGGAGGAACTTTAACAAAATAATCTCATTAGCAGCTATTGTATTTGGAGTACATTTCCTTCAACATGGCTGCCATATCTTTGTCTTCTAAATCTCAAGGGATTGTTTGCAAAGGCACGATGGCACGCGTTCTTCATTTTTTTTCCACAAAACGTAGCGTGTATTTTGGGCATGCATGGTATATGCATTATCTCAGAATTTGTTAACTGAACAGTTATCCCTTTAACTTCAAAAGGTGTTGCACTGCTTCGAGGTACAGTATTTTGGAAATAAATCACCACATTGTTTATACTTCCAAGAGAAACTAATACACATTTTCCAAATGGATGTGGCATACCATATAAATCTCTTGAATGAGAGTCAAAAATTTTGAAGTTTCCTTCAGAAGTCCTGAAAATTGCAACCGTGTTGCAATCAATAGTCAATAGGCAATGTTGATAACTTAAATGAGAATCTAAAAACAGATTATTTAAAGCATTTTCCAAAGAATAATATGGTAGATTGTTAGTTGCCATAAACAAATCACCAGCAAATGGGTCACTGTATTGCAAGTAACACACTTTATTAGAAACTGCAACCATTTCTGGCACGTCAGTTAGAAGCAAGAATGTTTTATTAATAGAATTGCTTATACAAGTATAAAGGCTGTTTCCAGCACACAATATGTCATTCAAGCGTGATGAATCCCATGCATTGATATTAATTGTTATTTGACTATGTATTACTGCAGTCAAAGACATGGCTACACATTGTTTACCAGCATTTTGTCTAAACTTTTTTATATTACCTTGGCTAAAATCAGCACATATTGTTTTAGTAGGGTCAACCAAATCATATACTGTTGGTCCAGGATTTTCTTCGACATCATTTGCCATTCTCAACAACAATGGAACAACACATTGTAGCATGACATTTCAGTGAAGGCTAACACAATCACTTGACTTAAGCATTTATATTGTTCTACCAACCGCTTTGTTGGCAAATATAATACACCCAGACAAAATATTCGTATCAATATTAATAATACCAGTACTGTTACTACCAGCTGAAATAACATCAACATTATAGCACAAAAGTCACCTTCATGTCGAGTTGAATACCCTTTGACTCTTACATTGTGTGCACCAATTTGGGCACGATATTGCTCAATTGTTAACCCATTTACTGAATTAGTTACGTAAATATTTAAAAGTCTTACCTCTACAAATATTTCTTTTTTCCACAAGCACTGCAGCTTGGTTCAGTAAGAGTACGTTTACGTTTGTCAACAGTCAACAGGCACAAATTATGCCTTCGTTTGTATAGTTTTCAGCGAGCACTACGACTTCGCTAAGTTTGATTTTAACGAGCACAATGGCTTCGTTTATATTTTTGACGAGCACAATGGCTTCGTTTATATTTTTGACGAGCACAATGGCTTCGTTTGATTTGATTTGCGTGATACACACACGCAGATAGTGTCTGATCAGAATGATGATCAGCGCGAACACAATGGCTCCTGTGAGAAGCAATAAACTCACACCAATATACACCTAAAAATAGAAGAAAACAACCGTAGAATCACTTACCAAAATATAGAATTTTTTAAAAACCTGAAAATAGATACCTTACCTCGAAAAGACGATATTTCCTCACCGAAATTGACCAACACAAGACACGCTCAAAGATAGACTTCGAATGCTTTACATGTATAATATACCTCATGGCATTGTGACGAATTCAATGTAAATTGATTCCGATACATTCCGACAAACGAAGATCCACCTGGCGTATGTATATAAGTCATGACAAACTCTACACGTCACAAAACGTCATAAAAAAGTCAACAGATAAACATCCCTCGCAAAATCGAGATTTCGTTGACTATACCACAGAATAGTAATGCAACCAGAAGTCCAACTCAAGTGAACACTTGTCCGCATTTCTTCAATGCGCAGGCGCGATATTTTACGCCATCCGACGCCATTCTACGCCATCCTACGCCATCCTGGCAAGTTCCCCCGGCAGTTTTAACCTTCTTTTGAAGGACCAAACTGCCGGGGGAACTTGCCAGGATGGCGTAGGATGGCGTAGGATGGCGAGGAATCCAGATGCGCGAGGCGACATGCGCGAGGACATAAACTTCAAAGGTTCCGACGCGAGTTGGACTTCTGGTTGTATTACTATTCTGTGACTATACATAACTCGGCAAAGAGGTCTGGACACGAGACACAGCAACCCATGTCAAGATTAGTGAGCTGCCTCGCTACGCTCGGCAGCAATAATAAGCTGCCGGAATGCACTAGTTCACTCCGATATACAGTGCTGTTCAGAAAAAATATGTTGTCTTCTCAATCAATACCGAGTTTCACGACGACGGATTTTGAAGAACTTTCCAATATTTACGCTTTGGAATACAATAAACCTGAACTACACGATCGAGTTTTGGTCCTCGATGTCTTGAAAGATGAATGCGAGCCAAATCAGATCGCTGTATCGTTGATTGGCGACGAGGAAGAAGCTAACACAAGGTCGCCAGACTCACCTGACTCTGAAAGTGACAAGGAAAGTAACGAGAGTCCTTTCGAAGCTGGGAAGTTGACGACTGAGGGAGAAACAGACGTACCCAGCGTAGAAGCTTTAACAGAGGCAGAGAGAGGTCCAGTTGGAGAACTATGTTCATCGACTACGCTTAGTGATTTCAGTAATCGTGATCTCCCAAGACAACACAAGATTTTCGTACATAGTTCATGGCTAGCCGTACACAGCAGTTACTTCCGCTCTTTGTTTTACTCTGGACTGAGCGAATCACATTTGAAAGAAGTTCATCTTACGATCACTGAATGTGAAGAGAAAGGTCATTTGTTGCTACTTGAGGCGATGTACAAGCTAGATATTTTAAACGAAGCCTGCAGTGTTGATGACCTTTTAGTTGTCCTTGAACTGGCTGACAAGTATCAAGTAAAGTTTGTGTTCAGGAAATGTAAGTATGTTCTAAAAGCGAAAGCAACAACCACAGAGGACTGCAAGAAGATAGTACAAGTGAGTGAAGCAGAATATGACGGACGTGGAAGACCTGATTGACACGATCACCGCTTTCTTGGTCCAAACATTCAGCCCTTTGGACGAAACGTGGCAGAGGGAGAGCTTCGTGGATTTATCCGAAGTGTTGGTGTCGTATTTATTAAGTAGTGATGACCTTACGACTCAGTCAGAAAACACTGTGTTTCACGCCCTAATGCATTGGATTGAATTGAACGAGTTGGACAAATCCAGTGAAGATTTAAATGCGTTGCCTCTGCTTTCTGTGGTTCGGTTTGAATTCTTGACCATGGATTACTTAAACTGTGTTGTCCAACATCACCCCATCGCCACCAAGATGCTCTATTTTATTGATGTTTTTTTAAAAGGAGTGATTTATCATGGATTACAAGAAGATGCAAAGAAGCATTTGAAAGTCAAACCTGTAGAGCGGAAAACCGCAGTGGATGATATCGTTCAGTATCGGTGGACTTTATTACCAAGTGAGATTAGTCTTACACAAACTGCAGACAACGAATTAACATCTGATGTATTTTGGTTATCAAATGTGGTTATCAAGTGTGGTTATCAAATGAAGATGACTGTTAGAAATATCCGTGAACATGAGTCTAGTTATAAATGGGATACATGTTTGTCCGTAGACATAAGTTTACATGTTTTAGATTTAGTCCAAGAAAGTTTTGTACCAATTAGGTATAAATTTAAGTATGTAGACCACTATATTCGAAAAAGGGAATCACGTGCACATTTCTCACTGGATTCTCAGATGTCTTCTGGAATAACCCTAAATCTTACGGGTGGAGCAGAACAACCCTTGAACATTGATTTAATAATACAGCCAGTGGAAAAGTATTGAAGGATTTTAATGATTTTTTCTCAGTGTTCTAGGATACCATATATGATAATTTCAAATTCAAATACTGTGTGAATTACTTTACTGTATATATATTTATATATTCACATACAGACAATTAAGGGCACCGGCTACCAGTTTCTATTTTATTTACTGTTTACCGTACTTTGCCTCACTATGATGATGTTGTGATGTTGTGCAATGCAACGAAACGTTAATTGTACTCCTTAATAAACATTAAGTAAGAGTTAATTACCGAGAACCGAGGCAATTAGACAATTTTATTTTGGATAAAAGCCGCAGAATCCCGAAAGTAGCGCCCCCCCCCCCCGAAAGTAGCGCCTCCAAGTCATCGCTTGATTAACTCGAAAGTATTAAGTTTCAACTATCAAGGTACCAAAGTGTATAACAGTCAGAGTTGAAATGGCATAAGGAAAAACTAAAGCATATTAAATGTGGTAAATAGGAAGGAACAAAGAAGAAGTTAACGTATTTCACCACCCGAAAGTAGCGGCCCCCCGTGAGTAGCGGCCCCCAACAGCGAATAAAACCGAAAGTAAGGGGGGCTGCTACTTTCGGGATTCTATGGTACCGGGGAATGGTTGGGATTTGCTTGTCAAACTTCCCCCATGGGTCGGGGCATTAGTGCAGTTTTGACATTGTGCAAATATGATCACCGAGTGACAACGTCCGGTACATGTGTATTAAAATTTAGCCACTACATACGGATTATGATAAATTCTTGTCCCCAGATCCCTTTGTGGGTCTAAATCGAGTTACTTCCAGTATATTTGTCTTATTTTATACTATGTTAAATTAACATTAATAGGCTAATTAAATTTCCCAAAATATATTTATTTTGTTCAAATTATATTCTGTAATTATGTATCCTTTAAGAAATTAAAAGTTGACGAGAGCACTTCATATGTATGCTACTTGATGTGTCAACAGTTTATTATAAAGTGAGAAGTACGCATTTCACAAAGTGCAATGGCTTTTTCATAATGTCTCAGTATAACATCAAATTGGGGGACCGTAAGTGTTCGATTTAGCGCCGCGGCGCTTATTAAAATTTGCAATCTTTTGGTGCGGCGCTTAATCGAGAGCGGCACTTATTAAAAAAAGTTGAAAAAATGCTCATAGCACAAATTTAATTACCCATAGAAAAACCAAATAAATTAACCCAACAATTTTCATAATACCTAAAAGCACAATAAATTCCAAAAAGAACGTCAACGTCCTGGTCATCGCCTTCTTCATTGTCGTCTATCCATAGATGTGGAACAGAGGCAACTTCGACATCTGAATCAGAGACTTCAAAGGGATTTGTGTCCGGCTCTTTTAGGACCTCGCGACCTTGACCGGCGAAAAACTCCAGCAATGTATTAAAGATATGTTGATATGTTAGCGTATCGGTTTGTGTTTTTTTGCTGATTCATCTTTTTCGAAGGTGCGGCGCTTAATCGAGAGCGGCGCTTATTAAATTATCCTGCTTCTGGATGCGGCGCTTAATCGGGAGCGGCGCTTAATCGAGAGCGACGCTAAATCGAACATTTACGGTATATGTCTGTTGAGAATGCACACAGGAAATACACAACGGAATAGAATGTAATTCTATGTACTCTAGTACTTTTAGTTTCAAGGTTTTAGTTTGAGGGTGGGGGATTAGACAGACAGTTTTCCCCAGGAAGTGGGGCAATGTTCTTCTATATCTAATGCCCCATGTTTCTCCAGGGTGGGTGGAGAAATACAAAAGTAGTTTGACAAGATATATGGAAAGGGTTAGAAATGGAATAGCGGGTGAACACCTTTACGCACATTTTTTAGAGGTGGGTTATGAGGGTCTACCAGATATGGCTGTGAAAATTATTGATAAAACAGATATGAACACACCAGAAGAGAGAAAAGACGTTTGGACCCATAAATTGAACTCGTTCGTTTTGCGTGAATTACTGCATGTTTAGGATTTTTTCTGATTATAATTTGCCAATTAGGAAATTATTATAAATGGGCAGCTCTGCTGACTTTCGGGTTTACTTGAAAAAGAGGCGGCTTGCCCCGAAACGTTGTAAAGTGAAATAAATAAGATGTGAAGAGTTCTATTTTTTGTAATTTTACCTTGATATAAACTAAAGAGGCTTGCCCCGAAACAATGGAAACCTAATATAACATAACATAACACAACACAACATAATTTAACGTAACATAACATAATATAACCGATAAGTCGATAACATAACACGACACACGACACGACACAGAACACGACACAGAACACGAAACGTAACATAACACGTCATGACACACGACACGACACAGAACACGGCACGATACGACACGACATATGCATCACATTCACGTAACGTAACATAGTAAAACAACTTTATTTAACAAGAGTAAAACAGTTGACAGTAAAATACTGTTAAACTGGTAGCCCTCGATACACACACACACACACACACACACACACACACACACACACACACACACACACACACACACACACACACACACACACACATATATATATATATATATATATATATATATATATATATATATATATATATATATATATATATACTGTATATATATATACTGTATATATATATATACATATATATATATATATATATATAGTTAAAAGCTTCTAGGACAGCGTCGGCCACGGTTGAAATCCAAATATTACCAGGGTTAAGTCACGTTGGCCTGAAAAAAAGAGAAAAATCTTCTCGACGTTTCGAGCGAAGGCCCTTCGTCCTGACGAAGGGCCTTCGCTCGAAACGTCGAGAAGATTTTTCTCTTTTTTTCAGGCCAACGTGACTTAACCCTGGTAATATTTATATATATATATATATATATATATATATATATATATATATATATATATATATATATATATATATATATATATATATATATATATAATATAGCTACTAATGGTATATGAGCTATCTTGCAATCTGATTGGTTACATTAAGTGAAAAACAATATGGCGGCGTAGTTTTCTTAAACTATTGCAGATGAAACTGGCTGGATTTTCAACGTATAGCTCAGAAAAACTTGAGCTAAGAAGGGGAAACTAACATTTAACACAAAATACACAACCCAAATGCACAATTTACAAAGTTAAGATGGTAAATCCACTTTAAAAACCGTCTTAAGAGTTTACAAAACCCGATTTGAATTCTCAGGTTGACAATAATGTTTTGGCAGACAAATTAAAATCCACAAGAATTGAACTAACAACACATATTTATGAGTACAACCATTATTATTACTTAGCAAAATGGGTTTTTGAAGTAATAAATCATGGATAAAAACTGTGTTATTCTTGCAGGTTAGCAATATTGAAAAAGAACGCGCAATTTTCACTATTAATTATGTTTTTAGCTTCTTTGTCGATTTAAAATGCCGAAGGTTCACAACCACGACAGATTAAGAAATAAATCACCCACCTTTTGACTTTTCAAAGCTGTTTTTTCATTCTTCATTCAATCTTTTCAACGTATTTTCCAAAATACGTGATTAAACAATTTGGAAAAAGAATAAAGCTAAATGTTATGCATAGTTAAACAGTCTGACAATCAAAAACTGTTACCAAATAAATAGCAACAGTTGTTGCTATGGCAACAATGACTTTTTAAAATGGCTGCCAATTACCCTGCAAACTAATTTAATTCGAAAAAAACTTTGCTGACCCCCAATTTTTTTTTCATTGAAACTTTTCTTGAAGTATGAGTAATCAATAGGCCGATTTTAAAAAAATTCTGTAGCACGAAATTTTTTAAAAATTAACCAACATGATTTTTCCGGAAAAAAATTATTCGTTCTACAGTATTTTTTTGAAATCGGCCAATTGATTACTCATACTTCAAGAAAAATTTTAATGAAAAAAAGGTTGGGGTCACCAAAGTTTTTTCGAATTGAATTAGTGTGAATGGTAATTGGCAGCCATTTTGAAACGTCATTGTTGCCATAGCAACAAGTCATTGTTGCCATAGCAACAACTATTGCTATTTATTTGGTAACAGTTTTTGATTGTCAGACTGTTTAACTATGCATAACATTTAGTTTTATTCTTTTCCCGAATTGTTTAATCAAGTGTTTTGGACTCTCAAACTTGTATTTTCCATTTTTCAAGAAACTGTACGGAGCCACCTTAATATAATATTTTGCAATAAATCAACAATTTTGCATTAATTATCATACATATTTTGCTATATTATAAAACAAGGCGCCTCGTTGGCTATGAGCTCATTTACGACTCGAGCTCATGGTATAATTGTTAAATATAAATATATATATATATATATATATATATATATATATATATATATATATATATAAAATATATATCTTAGGTGTCTTAATTACATTGTTTTGTGTTGTGTTTTTTTTTAGAAAATATGGCGCTATACCCCATACTACCTGCTGCCAATGTATTAAAGTTTTCCTATAACTATGTAAAGTATTTGGCGTGGGGAGATTTAAGCCACTGCCATGTGATGAAGGAAACACTAGTCAAAAAGAAAGTTTGGATTAAAATGCAGAAAACGTCCATGGTGTCTAGAGTTTTCATTGTTAATAATCCTAACAAACTGGACGAACTAACTGACTTTGATATTGCGATAGGTAAGCAACAGTTAATTATTAAATATTTATTTACTGGCGCCGAGGGAAACAGGGTGCTTTGTGGCCCCGAGACTGCCGTTGTTTCCCGAGGCGAAGCCGAGGGCAACAACGAGCAGTCGAGGGGCCGGCCACAAAACACACTGTTTTCCCAAGTGTTTTGTTATATATCAAGTGTCAAATGACAACAAAAACGTTGAGTAAAATCTTCAGGCATTGTTTTTATAATGAAAGAAAATTGGAGAAAACAAAGACAGACTAAACCTGAAAATCTACTTCCGATTTTGATATTTTCCCCCCTAGGGAAAAACAAATGTAATGATATCCGCTGCCATGGGTTACGCGGGAAGCATCACGATTTTTGGACCGCCACGCGAGGACCGCTCGCTCAATCAGAGAGCTAGAAAAACGGACTTTGACACTTGATATATAACAAAAGTATATGATAAACATCGAAAAAGAAGATATATCACGTAATATGTACATAATGAGCTGCCAAACCGTATGGGTATTTAGTGTGTGTGCCTTGTAACCAATATCTTATGAGCTGTGACTAGTAGCATAGCTTGTGCCTTGTGCCTGGTTGTGGATGATGGCTAGCAGCTAGTCGTCGATGCATTGTGGCTAACGCCTGGTGGCTAGTGGCTTGTGCCTATTGGCTATTAGCTTGTGCCTGCCTGCCTGGTGGCTATTATCTTGTGCTTGGTGGCTTGTGCCTTGTGGCTAGTAGCTTATGCCTGGCTGGTTATTAGCGTGTGCCTGGTGGCTTGTGCCTAGTGGCTAATAGCGTGTGCCTGGTGGCTTGTGCCTAATGACTATTAGCTTGTGCTTGCCTGGCTGGTTATTAGCTTGTTCCTGGTGGCTTGTGCATAGTGGCTATTAACTTGTGCTTGCCTGGCTGGTTATTAGCTTGTTCCTGGTGGCTTGTGCATAGTGGTTATTAGCTTGTGCCTGGTGGCTAGTAGCTTGTGACTAGCAACTTGTGTTTTGTGTGTCATTTCTTGCGCCCTGCGCCTTGTGTCTTGCATTATGGGTCTTATGTCTTGTCTGACTCGTGTCTCGTGTTTCTGGCCTCCGGTTTACCTCGTGGCTGGTGTCATCTGTAATATATCACATATAGCTTACTGGTAGCAGACTATAGATCATACTATGCATATACAGTATATATATATATATATATATATATATATATATATATATATATATATATTATATTATACATAGGGCATGTGCCCTTTGATTCCAGTAGTTTTATGCATTATTTAGTATAAATTCAATGTTTGAATTCAGAATTTTCCTACGTTAATAACTTTCCCTTTTTTACATTTAGGATCTTCAGCAAACGAAAACACATTATGTTTGCCTGGTTTGCAAAACATGGCGGGTATTCATTCCGCCTCGTTCTTTTGTGAACCAAGAGTGAGTGGTCAATTCATCATCATAAGCCAGCATCGAGAGGATAAACAAATGAGCATCTGTGAGATTGGTGTTTTTGAAGAATCAGAACGTACGTCGAAAAGTAACGAGTAAAATTAGACTAGGTTTACTCTGGTTTAAGGTGGCTTCTTCACCGTGGCGTAAAAAAGTTCCTCAAGACCTTTAGGAAATTTGTGTTTGGGGGGCCCAACTAACCCCTTAATTAATACCCCATTAATTTATCAGAAATTTATCAACGGCCCTTTCAGGTTTTGGGCACTTAGCAGTTGCTCTAAACCTGACTATAGTCCGTAACACATCTGTCCCTGCAGTTTCTACACAATGTCTAAGTACACATGACAGAGAGACAGACAGACAGACAGACAGACAGACAGACAGACAGACAGACAGACAGACAGACAGACAGACAGACAGACAGACAGACAGACAGACAGACAGACAGACAGACAGACAGACAGACAGACAGACAGACAGACAGACAGACAGACAGACAGATAGACAGACAGACAGACAGACAGACAGAAGGCAGACAGACAGACAGACAGACAGACAGACAGACAGACAGACAGACAGACAGACAGACAGACAGACAGACAGACAGACAGGAAGCAGGCAGGCAGGCAGGCAGACAGACAGACAGACAGACAGAAAGCAGGCAGGCAGATTGACTCACATTTCACCTTTATTTAAAACACGGTAGTTTCATAAGTTACAAAACTTCTTTCCATGAAAGCCGTATGTACAAAATTTCCAATAATATTTACAATGTAGAATATAAATTTAATATACTAAAGTACAATTTATCTAGTCACAATTTTTTTTTTTAAATTTTAATCATATTAAGGAATAACGACAGTTTGTCTACCCGATGAGAGGTTCTTTTTAAAAACTGCCTTCGATTCCGAAGCCTTAAACTGATGAGGTAGTGAATTCCATTGTTTCGCGCCTCTGTATGAAAAAGACCCCTTGTAACATTCAGTCCTCGGAATATGATTCATTTCGACATTAAGTCCGAGGTTTCTGAGACAAGATTTATAAGAGTTATTCTCAGACGAGGTCGAAAAGAGATCGTTTAGGTACTGAGGTGCATTGTCAATGCACCTCAGTACCTAAACGACAGCATTGTGATTAATCGCGTCGTACATTAATAAACTTAAATGCTTATCTCGTCTTACGGCAAGCTCCTCCCAATTTAATTGTTTTAGTATATCTGCAGATCGTACATCATATCCCTGAAATGTTATTATTCGGGCTGCACGATTCTGCAGTTTCTGTATTCTGGAAGCCAATCCTTTATTTAAGTTGCCCCAGACGACATCACAGTAGTCAAAGACAGGCTGTATAAGAGCTTTATATATCATATCAAGAGTACTCAGTGGTACATAATCGCGAGCCTGCCTCAGACCACTGATTGAACGACTTATTTTTTGGCAAAGTTGGTCAATATGTTCATCCCACTTAAGATTTTCATCTAGGTGAACTCCTAGATATTTTGTGCTTTTAACTCGTTTAATTTCTTTATCACAAATCTTAACAGGGTGAACTATACCCAAATTAGACAATTTAGGTTCTGTTCCAATATACATATATTCAGTTTTGGTGACATTTAAGCTAAGTTTGTTTGCCAAAAGCCAATCATTTGCATTTGTTAAATCTTGGTTTAACTTTGTCTGCAGGTCAGCAGTGGACGTAGAGGCTGCACTTAATATTGTATCGTCGGCATACATGTGTGGTTTAGTATGCTGGAGACTCCCTGGAAGATCATTTATATAGATTAAAAACAATAAAGGGCCTAGTATTGACCCCTGAGGAACTCCGCAACTAATTTGCCGTGGTTTTGATAGGCAGCCCTCTACTATGCACTGTTGTTGCCTGTTTGACAAGTATGATGTGAACCAGCCGAGAGTAGCTCCCCCCAGACCATAAAGCTCTAATTTCCTTAATAAAATAGTATGCGAAACGGTATCAAAGGCTTTGGCAAGATCAAGAAATACCACCATGTTTGTGAAGCCTTTATCAATGTTTAAATACCATTCGTTTGTAACATCTAGAAGAGCTGTCACGGTGGAATGGACGGAACGAAATCCCGACTGGTACTTCGTAAGCAGACCGTGGTCATTTAAGTAGGCATATAACTGATCGTACACTACCCTTTCGCATATCTTAGATATGGCCGGTAAAACAGAAATTGGTCTATAATTTTGTGGGTCAGTGCGAGCATTAGCCTTAAATAAAGGGAATACTTTGGCTATTTTCCATGGTGACGGAAAAACACCAGAGTCTATAGTTTTATTTATAATCAAGGCTATAGAAGCAGATATAATAGGAGCAGCTTCTTTTAGCAGTCTACAAGAGATATTATCAAGGCCAGTAGCCTTGTTTGGAGAAAGCTTTTTTAGAAACTTTAAAACTATTTCCGCTGTTGTGTGACGTAGAGTAAAAGTTGAATTAGCCGATGTCACGTAAGACTCAAAACTGTTATTCCTATTAGGTACGGCAGGAGCAAGGTTAGGACCAACGGAAATAAAGTGAGCGTTTAATAATTCACATATATCAGAGCATTCAGTAAAAGACTGGTTTCCTTTTTTGAGCTCATTTATGGATGTATTATTAGTAGCTTTGCGATGTGTTAATTCGTTAATTATCTTCCAAATTTCCTTTGGATTGCCGGCATTATTTTCTACTTGAGATTTGTAATAATTAGCCTTTGCTCTCTTTATTTCGTTGTTGATCCTATTCCTCTCTTTTTTAAATTTGTCCCAAGTTGTTGAATCATTTGTTATTATTGCCCGTCTTTTTAATTTATCGCGATCTACGATTGATCTCCTTAACTCTGCTGTGAGCCAAGGAGATTTCTCAGGGGCGGATTTAATATACGTCAAACACGTCAAGCGACTAAGGTAAAAAATCTGAGATGGGAAAATTTAAGGGTTTCTTCTGATTTTCCAATTTTTAACGTATTTGGCAAGATACGGTTTATTCTTTGCTGGAGAATAATTTCATAATTTCTAGAGCCCTCGTCAGACGCCGCTGTGGCCGCCATCGGCCCCGTAGCCTGCAAAGCAGGCTTAGCTTGGACTAGAACCGTATAAGAGGTAACTATGGCGGGAAGTGGTCACCGACCGGCACGTTTATCCACGTCAAAATGGCCGAAATACGTCGGAATCATGAGCGCTGATTGGTCAAAGCCAATGGAATTACGTCGGAAGTAAATGGAATTACGTCGGAAGTAAATATTTTTAACGCAGGCTAGATTTTGATTGGCTAGAAACTAAATCTTGGCCGCAATCCGCCGCATGAAGCTGCATCTTGCAACATCAACAGAGATTACACGCGGGCTTTGATTGTCATAGCTTTAACAAACGTCTTAGAACGTGTGCAGAGCGCTCTGAAGAGTAATAACGATGATTTATTGTGACAAATCTATTGCGATTTGTCTTCGAAAATCCAAGCTTGTGCTATCCTCTCGGATCGGAAGCTTCATGCGAAGTTTAGTGTAAAATCCTTATACAAGGATGGAAAGAAGGCCCAACACATGAAGGAGGACAAGCTAGAGTAAGCCATATTATGTCGCTCTAAGGTAAGCTTATAGGTACAGTAGTTCATCAATATGGATTCAATATCGATGTTATTCTTTTGTCATCTTTGTTGATATCCGTTCCATATTAGCATAATCTGCGTTGAGCACTTGAGCACACTGGTATAAACCAATGCTATTAAATGCTTCATGTATAAATACTATAAACACTACTTAGTGTTTCAATTCTAGATACTAGTATATCATAATCATGATGCAGAGACAGATTGCCTTTCCACAGTAGTTTACATAATACATTCGTCCTCAGTTCATATTACAAGTCAGTTAATTGTCTAATATATAACATACTGCAGTATTATAAGTAATAACATATAACTTTTAAACATATATTAAAGTAATAAGGCTTGGGCCTGGGGAAACAGATCAAAAGCTAAGCAATAAATATCTAACATTTCTACAAATTTCCATGTATTATCGTTATACATCAAGTAAGCATTCTTCTCACATGTGGCTATTATGAAATTTTAATCTGATAATTGCATTGGACAGGAATTGAACTTGGGTTGCTGGTGCCTGAAAACCAGACAGCTCATAGTAACATGGGATAGTAGGGGGATGGGTAGTGGAATATTAGATGGGGGTTAGAATGATCGGGATGATGTAGAGAGTTGAGCTCGTCTATGTCTATGTCCATGTAATGTCCATTATGGTCATTAACAAAAGCTTCTCCTGACTCCTACTAACCAGACATTGTCTGCTTGGGTTGAGGTTTAAAAGGCAAGTATCAGGCATTTGAAAGCCAGACAAGGTCTGGGTAGGTGGGGCTCAACAGCCATGGAAGGTAGCCCACCTTGCTCTGGGTTATGCAGAATGTTAAATTCAGCTAGACCTTCACTTGCGTGTTGGTTCGGCTGTCCATGTTGGATTCACTGACTGCGGAAATAATGTAACTGGTGTTTCCTAGGCATACTGATGAACTTTGACATAGAGCGAAACAGCCAACTTTTTTATATTAGAATGTGACCACATATCTCTCTACTGTTTATTGGATTTTCCCACCCTCATTCCTGGAAAAACTTAGCCTTACACACTTGCAAACTATCACAAGGTTTCTAAGACAAGAAAATATCAAAGTCAATTTAGATAAAATGTTTCTTGAAAATGATAAAATGTCCATTAAAAACATGTTTTAAAACATTTAAAATTTTGCTCAACTGTACTGTCAGAATGCGGGAAATGCCATTTCAGAGATCCAAATTTCAAAAATTTTTCCGGGGGGGGGGGGGGGCATGCCCCCAGACCCCCCTAGAAATATGGGCCCACAGCAACTTTGACTAAGGTATCAAAATTCCTAGATCCGCCCCTGATTTCTTATTCCGAACTCTTCGCGATCTAATAGGAGCATGCTTGTTCGCTACATCTGCGAACATATTATGCCAAACCTCGACCATCTCGTCAGGAGTGTTGCAGCTGTTTAGGCTATCCCATGGGATTAATTTTAAGTCATCTACAAATGCGTCAGTATTAAAGTTTTTATATGCACGAGTTGTTACATATTTATGCGTGTTTTTAGATGGAATAGCAAATTTACGAACAGCGTACACTAAACTATGGTCGTTTATTCCAATATGCAACACGCCTGATTTGAGAATGCGGGATGGCTCATTTGACAATATTACATCAATAAGAGTACTTGAGTTTGGGGTTATTCTTGTAGGTTCGCTAATTAATTGTGTCAATTGATAAATAGTGCTCAATTGCTTCAATTGTGTTAATTGGATATCACTATTAGTCGTTAGATAATTACAATTTAAGTCGCCAAGCAGAATATGTTCTTTTGATTCCATATCAAGAACGCGAACAATATTTTAAAAATTTTCAAAGAAACCATCTGTACAATTTGGAGGTCTATAAAGCGCTGTGACATTAAATGCTTTGCTATTAGGTTTCACAATAACAACGCTTAACACTTCAAATTCATTATCAAAATCTTCCCTAAGCCGGTAAGTTAGGTTAGATCTGAGGTAAATGCATACACCTCCTCCGTTTCGATTGCGGTCTTTTCTCAAAATTGAATACCCATCAATATGAATTAAGTTATCGGGTATTGTGAAGTCAAGTCTGGTTTCATTTAAAGCAATTACATCTAGGCATTGATCAACTAAAAAAGCCCTTAGTTCATCGAGGTGTTTAACAAGACTTGCTATATTTAAACTTGCCATTTTAAAACCTCTAACTTTTGGAAATGTAACAGACTTAGCTTCACAATCACGACCACTTGAGGCTGACAAACTGTCGTTATATGCTAGTCAGTGAGAGTAAAGGTGATTTGTTATATTTTTTGCG
>OZ036005.1:11786467-11838967 GCA_964035015.1 Corallium rubrum
TCATGTCGTCTCGTCTCGTCCCGTCCCGTCCCGTCCCGTCCCGTCCCGTCCCGTCCCGTCCCGTCCCGTCCCGTCCCGTCCCGTCCCGTCCCGTCCCGTCCCGTCCCGTCCCGTCCCGTCCCGTCCCGTCCCGTCCCGTCCCGTCCCGTCCCGTCCCGTCCCGCCCCGTCCCGCCCCGCCCCGGCTCGTCTCTTCTCGTCTCGTCTCGTCTCGTCTCGTCTCGTCTCGTCTCGTCTCGTCTCGTCTCGTCTCGTCTCGTCTCGTCTCGTCTCGTCTCGTCTCGTCTCGTCTCGTCTCGTCTCGTCTCGTCTCGTCTCGTCTCGTCTCGTCTCGTCTCGTCTCGTCTCGTCTCGTCTCGTCTCGTCTCGTCTCGTCTCGTCTCGTCTCGTCTCGTCTCGTCTCGTCTCGTCTCGTCTCGTCTCGTCTCGTCTCGTCTCGTCTCGTCTCGTCTCGTCTCGTCTCGTCTCGTCTCGTCTCGTCTCGTCTCGTCTCGTCTCGTCTCGTCTCGTCTCGTCTCGTCTCGTCTCGTCCCGTCCCGTCTCGTCTCGTCTCGTCTCATCTCTCTCATCTCATCTCATCTCATTCTACGTTTAATGGCATTAAACACTATAGTTACAACCTCTTTTGAGCGGACACCCCTCTTTTAACTCAGAAACGGACAGCTATTTTGGCTTCCAGTGAGCACATTAACCTTTCTTAATCGGACAAATCCATATCAAAACTACAAGGCACTCAGTGACTGCATATACCTCCGCCAGCGGGTTATTAGAGATGTTTAAAAAGCGAATGAGCATCCCGCTAACCAGGCTAGCTCACGAGATGAACACATGCACCAAAATTATGCTGAGAAATATTTGCATAAAATAAAGAAAATGAGATTAATTCACTAATATTAATTCACTTGCTGTATTTATAATGCTAATAGTTTGTAATGATATTTTATTTATTTATTTTACTATAATTTTATTTGTTAATCTAACTATTTACTAATTTTATACATGTATTTTTAGTGTTAGTCTATTAATTTAAGTGGAAAACCTGTAAACTAGCTGTTAGCCAAGCCTTGTCTCCACGTTAAATAAAGTATATTGTATTGTATTGTATTGTATTGTATTGTATTGTATTGTATTGTATTGTATTGTATTGTATTGTATTGTATTGTATTGTATTGTATTGTATTGTAAGCAAGCATTTCTTATCCACGGAGAATCTTGCGGTCAGATTTTTATTTATTGCTCATCCAAATTTCGACTAACTTCAACCAAAAATTAATACATTGGTCGTCTATGGTCAACCTTCTGCAAACTTTCATGAAAATCGCTGCAATAGGTTTTGAGATATCCTGGCGACAGACAAACAAACAAACAAACAAACAAACAAACAAACAAACAAACAAACAAACAAACAAACAAACAAACAAACAAACAAACAAACAAACAAACAAACAAACAAACCAACCAACCAACCAACCAACCAACAAAAAAACAAACAAACAAACAAACAAACAAACAAACAAACAAACAAACAAACAAACAAACAAACAAACAAACAAACAAACAAACAAACAAACAAACAAACAGACAGACAGACAGACAGACAGACAGACAGACAGACAGACAGACAGACAGACAGACAGAAAGACAGACAGACAGACAGACAGACAGACAGACAGACAGACAGACAGACAGACAGACAGACAGACAGACAGACAGACAGAGAGACAGACAGACAGACAGACAGACAGACAGAAAGGAGTAAAACATAATCTCCTGGCAGAGGTAATTAACGTTTTCTTTAATAACAGTAACAATCAACACAGAGATTAACCGAGAAAGACCAACACTTTGAATTGTGAACTTGTTTAAGTCAGTTGGTGCTGTGTTGATTGTTTTATATAGAATTATAATGAAACAAACAACGTATATAAACACAAAAAGCTGATCACTGCATGCGTACGCCCTATTGTGCAACCCATTTTAAGCAGACACCCCTCTTAAGTAGATACTCCTCTTAGCGGACATCTCTCTTAAGTAGATACTCCTCTTAAGCGGACACCCCTCTTAAGTAGATACTCCTCTTAAGCGGACACCTCTTTCAAGCGGACACCCCTCTTAAGTAGATACTCTTCTTAAGCGGACACCTCTTTCAAGCGGACACCCCTCTTAAGTAGATACTCTTCTTAAGCAGACACCTCTTTCAAGCGGACACCTCTCTTAAGCGGACACCTCTCTTAAGCGGACACCCCTCTTAAGCGGACACTCATCTTAAGCGGACACCTCTCTTAAGCGGATACCTCTCTTAAGCGGACACTCCTCTTAAGCGGATACCTCTCTTAAGCGGATACCTCTCTTAAGCGGACACTCCTCTTAAGCGGATACCTCTCTTAAGCGGACACCTCAACGAGGTCCCAAAGATGTCTGCTGAATAGAGGTACGACTGTAGATCGTTGACTTCACACGCATTCGATCTAATTTATTTTTTTTTTAGTTTCAAGAATCAACTCCAAAAAAGACGTCCTTGTGCCAGGCTTGGTTGAATGGAAAGCATCCTAAACTTCAAGATGGCGTTGTCGCTCGCACGCTTTGCGTAAAGAATGAAACACACGATTGTTCTAAAACACTTGACATTTATATCCGAAAATGTGCTGCATCGTACATATATAACTTCAAGGATCTGACGAGTTCATATGGTTTGAAACTTTGTTTAAAAAACGGTAAGTTTAAAGGGAAATACAAATTAAGTTTGTCTCATTTGAAAGAACTCGCCAATTTGTTAACTCTGGCTTAAAAATGATTCACAGGACGTTTTGGTTAAACTGAATTACTATAACCTTTAGCTGATGAATACTGGTAAATTACAGAATGGCGTCCTTATATATATATATATATATATATATATATATATATATATATATATATATATATGCGTTGGTAAAACAATTTGGAAGTTTTAAACAACAGTGCTATGAATGATATATCGTTTAAACTATTCAAAATGTTTAAAAAATATGTGTATAAAAATGGGTATTAACATCTGGTTAAAATATTATATACATTAGGGACGGACCATTATATTTTTGAGGGGGGAGGGGGGGGGGGGGGGGGGGGGGTTGGGTTGGGTTGGGCATGAATCGTTTCTTAAACACTGGGGCAAGAATTATTTTTTGTTATTGTATTCTCTTGCAGGAATTTTTCCCCCTATAACTAACCCCGTCTTTTGTATTGAAGTTGAAAAGCATTCAAAAGGCCAAGTAAATATTCCTGGGCTCTACTTTACGTTGCCTGCATGGTATTAAAGGTGATATCCAGCGCGTTCTGCGCATGTTCGAAACTAATGTTTACATCTCTATTTACAAAAGTATATACTGATACCTAATTCAAGATTGTATAAAGCTTTTTTGCTTCCTCTTCATTACTTCTACCCAAAACAAAACATTTTCAGAAGTAATAATATACATGAAAAAAATTATAAATTCTGGTGGAGAGCAGTGCAGTTTTGAGGAAATACAGTGCAGAAAAAAGGAAATACAGTGCAATCTTTTTATTTTTTTAAAGTTGTACAAAAATCATTTTTGACTAGTAAAAAGTTCTTCCTGTTAAATTTTTTCATGTATATTATTTGCTTGCACAAAACAGTTTGATTGGAAAGATTCTCTTTATGTTAAATTTTTTCATGTATATTATTAATAAGTAATAGCATTTAATTTCTTGTGCAATTCGAAAAAAAACACGCCTTGTGAGTTTTTCAAAGACCTCAAAAAGCACTCGTCCTTCGGGCTCGTGCAATTTTGATAGTCTTTGAAAAACTCACTCGTGCATGTTTTTTCCAAGTTGCACTCGAAACCATGCTATTACCTATACAAATAGCAGAAATCCGAAGAGATATCCTCGTTGAATCGCTTAATTTTCTGCCATGTTGATTCGAACGGTTTACACTGAGCCATGAATGTCATGTTTTGAGGCGACTTGGTTTTGAGGCACTCAAAGCCATAGAGATCATATAAATACTAGAGGGAGCATCCTATCTTAATTTCAGTCAACCGCGGGTAACCAAATGAACGCCGAGGCGCGTTGGTTGGCAAAGGACTGCGTCGGGTACATTTGCCAACCAATTGACTAAAATATCATAGGTTACCAAATTTTCCGCAAATGCTCCCCCCCCCCCCCTCTAGTATTTATATGATCTCTATGCTCAAAACAAAGATGGCGGATCATGCGCTGAACGCGCTGGATATCACTTTTAAAATAAAGAGGCTCTACGATGAAGAAATCGTCAGTTTTAGCATAAGTACATTTAAATTGCTAGCGTTCATCATTTTATTGGTTTTATTTTTACATAAAATTCTTATTTGTAACACAAGTCTGATGATCTACTGTTTGGTAGACTACAGTATTTTCCCGTGGGGGATCGATTCTTCTAGGGGGGTCCGTGGGTATGTCCCTCCCGGAAATTTTTAAAATTTAGAGTCTCGAAAATGCCATTTCCTGCATTCTGAGGGTGAGTTTTAAGAACACTGAAGGTGATAAAATGTCAGAAAAACTAGTTAAAATACAACACATTTCTGACTGTTTCGCTTTGTGTCATAACTCATCAGCTTGTTCACTTTCAAATATATAATATGGAAAATTTTGTGGAGAACTATGAAAAGATTTTTCGTCACCACATAATCTTATCAAAATAAAAACTATTTAACTAATATAAATATTTATCTATACCTGTTTATCTATATCTATGATAATAGCCTGAGTCCGAAATTTTCCTTTTATATCTATTTTGCTGTATTGTTTGTTCATTTCTTTCAGTATTTCAGCAAAAAGGAACTTTTCCAGGGACAAAAAGGGACTTTTACGGGGGGGGGGGGGGGGGAATAAATTAATGTGTGTGTGTGTGTGAGGGGGGTGTGTGTGTTCAAGGGGGGACTGGGGGGGGGGGGGGCTTGGCCGAAACACAGAAATATAGACCCCGGAAATGACGTAGTTTGCTTATTATTTAAAGGGTCTATAGCAAATCTATCCAATGGATTGGATATATTTGATGGACATGCTATTTGACCAATATGTTACAGTACGTATCCATAATTTGAACAACCGAACTCTGTTAAATATAGCTTGCTCGATATTTTTTCCTATTGATTTGTTGTACATGATCCCCCCGTCCACTTTTCCACTTTTGATATCCCCCCCCCCCACCACCACCCCAAAAAAAAATAAAAAAATAAAAAAAGATTGTCCGTCCCTTTAAGGACTTGTATATGTTCGTTTATAGAATTCTCGTCGCAAATAGAATGCCATGCTGCTAAAAAAATGTTTTGTTCCATTACGAGCATCTGTTAAGATGTCAACATGCATCGAAATCAAAAATGTGGTCTGTTTCTCGTGCGTATTTTGCCAATAGATCGTTTTCATCTGACGTCACGGCGGCCATATTGGTGTACCAAAACAATGAAATGGCGGCCATATTGGTGTACCATATGGGAATTAGCTCTTTCTTATTCAAATATTTCGTATTGTTTCACCACCCCAATGGGGCCACCGATCACGTGAGTGAAAACGATCTATAGGGAATTTTTGTCTTCAATTTCTAAGGCTCTGCGGTGTTCTTTCGGTCTAGTCTTTGTGGCCGAAATATTTTTTTCCATGTGAATAATTTTTAAGCCTGAGGCAACAAATGAATATTATACACTTTATGTCTGCTCCCGTGGGAAACAGTTGGTTTAAAATTTGTTTTCCCGAGAGTCTCGATGTTTCCCGAGACGAAGTCGAGTTCTGCTGAATAATTTCGACGTTTATCAAGGGAAAGTACAAAAAGGCAAACTGAAAGACTTACCAAAAAAATTACGCGCAAATATGAGTCTCAGAAGAAAAGAACAGCAATACATTTCTCCAGCTAATCTTCACACATGCTTTGAAGACCTATAAATAATTTTTTTTGGTGAAGAGCTCAAAGTTCTTGCGGGCAACCATTGCAATATATTGACCGAGTGGGCAATAAGTTCTCAATTGTTGCCCGCCCGGTCTACATTGAAATTTAGCTAAGGTCATGTGACCACAAACCAACCAATGACAGTCATCGTTGTATCGAGCAAAACTCTAGCTATATAATAAATATTTTTATTCTTAGTCTTACAGTTATACCTGACTGCAAACCTAATTATAGTATATCATATATGTGTTCCTTTTTTTTACTATATACAGCGCCTAATAGCGGTTTTAATCCATCGATGGCTTCTCCAGTAACCAACCACGCACTTTCCAACACAGTGTTTCAAACTGAACCAGAAGTCAAGGAATCCTACCAATGCTTAATGATGTGCCAGCTTGATAAAAGATGCAAGTCTTTTAACTTTTCCAAGACGTTCAAGGTCTGTGAACTGAACACAGCTACGAAGAAGGAATATCCAGAAAACTACGGCTATCGTGCTGATTATAGTTACTACCACATGGGTAGCGGGATGGTGGTGAATGTGAAAGAAGACCTCTGAGTAATAGGAAGATGCCCAGGGGGCCTTTACACGAGCCCGGGTTGAGAGCCAACCCGGGTTAGCTCGCCAACCCGGGTCAACCCGTCTACGAATAAACCCCTGTTAGCGTTTACACGATGCCTCCTCCACAGGCCCTCATTGCATCATTGACAGGTCACACTTTTGAGAGGGCCTGCCAGATCCTGTAAACAAAATTGTGACCGATCCTATTATGCACAGCAAAACTAGTCCCTATAGAGGCGATAGTTTTGAGAGGGCCTGCAAAATCTTTCCGGCCGTTGTTTGACAAACGTACGCGTCCAAGTTCTTTTGACACTGTGACCCACCGGGAAATTCGGTCTAAACTTTCTTACAGATCACGCCAATGAAGAAATCAATATGTTTTAGAATTGCCGACCTCCTGCCAATAATATCTTTAACGACAAAAAGGAATTGAAGGGAAAAATATCTGCCGAACAAAAGCAAATTCGACGGTCAGGAAAGTACAGGTTTTTCTTATTGTTTTTTGGTTTATTTAGCTAATATCGAAAACTGTCAACTGACCAAGAGTTAAAGAGATTTAATTTTTATTTTTTTTATTTATTTATTTTTTATTTACAAGCTTTGTCATAAATGACCGGTGATCCCTACAGAGCTTATTGCTCCATTCACAGGGTCCCTAAATATAAATATACATTATTTACAACACATTTTATCTACAAGACTGGGCAACGGACGACACGAATGACATTTAATACAGACAGTTTTAAACGTTTGCGGAACATCAATGTCATATATTTGTTCAGTCATGGTACGATAATAAATCAGTAAGTAGGATTTAAATTGACCAATGGAAACATCAGCTTCACGGGTATGTGATGGTAAACTATTGAAAATTCTTGGAGTTCTGTTGTAAAAGCTATTTTGGTAAGTTAAAGTATTTACTCTCGGTACGTTTATTGCAATACTGTTATTTGAGTCACGCCTGGTGACACGATTACTTGATTTTATAGTTATATATTGGTCGTTTCTTTTCATTGCCTTGAAAAAGTACACTAAGTCCAGGTATTCATGCCAGTAGCACAAGGGAAGTAACCCTGTCATTAACAGTCGGTCTTTGTAACAGGTTTCTGATCGAAACGGCAGCGACAGGATGAATCTTGTTGCACGTCGTTGAACCTTTTCGATGTCAAGGATTGATGAAACAGATTGAGGCGACCAGACTTGCGAGCTGTACGCGAAGTGACTTCGTACCAACGTCTTGTATAGTGTGCAACGGACTCGAGGATCATGCATGTCGATGGAGGATCTTCTTACAAACCCCAGCATCCTGTTGGCTTTCGCACATACAACTGAAACTTGGTGGTTCCATTTGAGATCTGGGGTGATCAAAACTCCGAGGTCTTTTTGCACAGCTCGCTTACTAATGACTGAGGTGTTGGTAAGATCATCATTGGTCAGGTGGTAACATGACTGCACAGGGTTTAGATTTCGTGTCACCGTAAGAACACCACATTTGGATTGGTTTAGGTTCATACGCCACATTCGACACCACTGGTTGATTCCATCAAGATCGCATTGAAGATGTTTAGCGTCCTCCGTTGTTCCTATGGTACGATAACACTTGGTGTCATCAGCAAACAGTGCTACGGACGATGCAGTGGTCTTTTCAGGTAGGTCGTTCACGTACATAAGAAACAATAAAGGACCAAGAATTGAACCCTGAGGAACACCTGATAGTACTGGTATTGGTCGCGATGTCTTTCCCAGAACGGTGACTTTCTGAAAGCGGTCAGTTAGGTAATTTTGAAGCCAGTTAAACAAGTTTCCACAAACTCCAAAGTTACGTAGTTTTTTTAGTAGAAGCTGATGATCAACCCTGTCGAAGGCTTTAGCAAAATCAAGATAGAGGATGTCAGTTTGGACTCTTTTGTCTAGCGACTCGCCGATCTCATGTAGAACTTGTAGCAATTGTGATGTTGTTGACTTTCCCCTGAGGAATCCAAATTGGAAGTTATACAATTGACATGATACATGGTTGATCAGTTGGTCGTAAATACAACGCTCGAAGACTTTTGATACAATGGGGAGTAAAGATATGGGTCGATAATTTGAGACTTCGTTCTTTTGACCACCTTTAGGAATAGGTATTATATTAGAGACCTTCCATTCCGCTGGGACTCTCCCGGTACTTAAGCTTTTGTTGAAGACATCACTAAGCGATGAGGAAATATAGGGTGCACAGCATCTGAGCAACTTTGCTGGAATTCTGTCTGGACCAGTAGCTTTGTTGTCATCGAGCGAGAGAAGAATGCGTCTAACGTCATCAGGAGAAATGTAGATATCACTAATGCAATCACACGATGCGGTGGTCGAAACTGGATGATCATTATAATCTTCTTGGGAAAGGGGTGGATTAAACATAGAATAGAAGAAGTTGTTTAAAAGGTTTGCAACGTCCTGGGGGTTTTCAGCTGTGATAGTTCCTTCATCACGCTTCCAGGTCATTTTGCTCGGTACGCTGGATGTATTTGACACGGATTTAAACAACGACCAAAATCTTTTTGTGTTAGATTTCATTAAACTAGGCAAACTCTGGAAGAATTCTTTTCGCTTTCGCGACAGAAGAGATTTACAGGAACGACGAAGGTCTCGAAAGTTTTCCCAGAGGTTGATGCGAGAGCTCTTTTTCGCTTTTCTTCTGGCGGTTTCTTTTTTGTTCAACAGGTGGCGGATTTCATTGTCAAGCCAAGGCGGAGATTTGCGTTTTTTCATAACTTTAGTCGGGATATGACGATGCACAGCATCCATAAAACGATCGCACCAACGTTGCCAGTCCTTGTCGATATCTCCAGGGTTACTATTTAGGTTGAAGTTGAGGGAAAATTTGTCAGGATTATTACTGTCAATTTCATCTGAAACTATTGATGGCGAGAGGTCGATTGATGAAAGAGTTTTGAATCAACTCTCCCAATCTGCCGAACGGTAATCTAGAACAGTACGCGTATCACAGGAAGATAACTTGAAAAATACGTTAAATTCAAAAAACAGAAGATTATGGTCGCTGAAGACGTCCATTGATTTAGGTGATATACACGACATATCAGTAACAGATTCAGGAATGTTCGTAAGGATTAGATCAAGAGTGTTGTTTAATCTCGTCGGATACGGGTTAACTTGTTCAAGAAAAAAATCGTATATTAGATCCCGAAATTCTACAGAGCTGGCTGAAACAGTCTGGCTGGAGGTAGCATCCGAGTTCCAATTCAATTCAGGAAAATTAAAGTCTCCAGTTATGATTATCTTTTCATAATTTTCAGCGACTTGTAAAAACGACTCAAAAAGACTAAGCCATTCGACAAGATCACAGTTCGGTGGCCTGTAGCAAACGCACAGAAGACATTTCTTTGGTCCTCGAGTTTCAAGTTCAACAGCTACGATTTCCAAGCGATCAGACCAAATCCCCGAAGTAACTCTGTTGCACTCTATTCCTTTACGCAATGCTAACAATACACCGCCCCCACGTTTGTTGGATGGACGATCTTTTCTGATGATGTTGTAATCAGAAGGCAATATTTCATCATCATTCACACTGTCATTAAGCCATGTTTCTGTGACCGATATAACATCCAAGTTTTCAGCGTTAACAAGGTCTTGAAACGATCTTAGGTTGCTTGTAAATGTTCCATCTTCTCGCTTGTTGACGCTTCGGAGACTTTGTGCATTGAATGATAAGAAACGTTGACCTTTCGACAGAGGACCTGGGTTGGTAGCAATATCGCCAGCGGGTAAGATAAGAAGGACGACGTGTAATGACTTTTTCTTGATCTGAAATTGTAAGCCGTAGCGGAGATTGATGGCAAAAGTTGATTTCCTCAACATGTTATCGCGAGTTGAAGTCCATAGAAAGCACAATCTATCAGGTAGTGTAGATAGTTGTGAAGAAATAGAAATATTCTGAGGAATAGTTTTGGTGTTGAGGTGAATAATTTCAGGTTTCGACCTTATTGATAACCAGAAAGTTAAAATAAGAAAAAACAACCATCCAGCTGCTGCATTAAACGTATTTTGACGTGTTTTTAAATTCATTTTGCTAATTTTAGTTCCGATTAGCTCTAGTTAGTTCAAAATTGGCTCCAAATTGTTCTAATTAAATAACCGTTATGGCGTGCGTGTATGGTGACGTTGTTCGTTGGTGGCGTACACAGCTGGTTTGCTCACGCGACAATCAACCGTCCGTTAGCGCGCGCTCGTTTGCACAAATTTCCAAAATATCCACTCACCCAGAACTTTTTAACGTAAAAAAGGACTTTATTTTTTCCAAACGATTCACGATTCTTCTCAATTGTTGTACACAAACACTTTATCCAACGGTTTCCACAATGATAACAGCAAAACTGGCAATAAATGCGCCTAATTTTGTTTTTTAATACGGAGCACAGAGCTCCGCGTCTGCACGCGACGCCAGCCGCTGACAGGGTTAGGTTTTAGGGTTAGGGTTAGGGTTAGGGTTAGGTAAATTTTGGTAAATTGTAGGCTATAGTGTAGCGTAACTCAAGTTTCAGTTGTTGTGGAAACCGAAAAAGTATAAAACCAAGAGTCTCTGGGTAGACTAAAGTGCATTTTCGTTGATTATTCTGGCCGAAAGTTGACAAAATTCAACCGTAATTGCTTTTTTCAACAATTACTTCATTTTAAAGCTAGGATTCGTATGTTATAAGTCTTCAATGGCCTTCAAAATGTTCGGATATAGCCATGGCTATTGATAGTGGTAATTAATTATGCAAATTTATTCCGTGCCAAGTTTGGCCAAATTTTTTACAGATCTTGCAGGCCCTAAATTTGGCGTGTGTGACCTGTCCATGATGCAACGAGGGCCTGCGGAGGAGGCAGCCGGGTGACCCTTTTCAAGACCCGGGTCGACCCGGGTTGGAGAGGTGCGACGGTGCGGAACTTTGGTAAATTCCTTCATGTAAACACGGGTTGACTTGACCCCGCGGGCTCGTGTAAAGTGTTGGCAATATGATAATTTGTGTTGAAAAAACCTGACCCGAGTTGGGAAAAGCTGATCCGAGTTGGGAAAAGCTGACCCTGGTTGGAACAAAAAGCAGCCAACCTTGGTTCATGTAAACACGAAAAAAGAATAACCAGGGATGGCGAGCTGACCCGGGCTGGCACTCAACCCGGGCTCGTGTAAACCCTTAGTTACCTTTTCCTTTTAAGGGGTTTTTTGGCTGGTTAAGAGCATTTGCTTGACACTTTTTTACAATTTTTAGTATTTAATTTTCGTTTTCGATTTAGTTGCACATACATATTATACTAATTGAAATATAGTAAGGTTTGAGTACTGCCAAAAATATTGAACTTAATATAAATAAGTTTTGTGGAAACACCACGTAAAATATTTCTTTGCTAAGCTTTCGGCCTGTTGACTCAGGCCTTCATCAGAGCAATGACAACAAGTTGTTGGCTCACGTCATTTATAAACTAAGCAACTGATCAATTAAATCACGTAAGAATACAATGGCGTATCACGTTAATTTTATTAATTAGAAAACAAAATCAAGAATTTTCTCCGAGTAGGGCACGCCACGTGCTATTTAATGGCTGTCCCTCCTGAGAAATAGTGTGATGTTTTGCAATCTCAATGGATTCTCTTGTTCTTCGCGTGAAGTATTGCTTGTCGCTGGCTAAGAGGACTTCTTATGAAGGCCTGAAAGCTTAGCAAAGAAATATTTTATGTGGTGTTTCTACAAAACTTATTTATATTACTTTATCGCCATGAAAACGTTCAAGGAATTAATATTGAACTTAGTTTATATCTATTTAGTTTATGTATACCGTATTTACTCGTTTAACCGCTGCCCCCGATTAAGCGCCGCATATGAGCAAAAATATTAAAGAGCGCCGCCCTCGAAGAAGCGCCGCACTTATTCACAACAATGCGGTGCTTAATCGAAGCACCGTCAGACAGAATTGTTCGAGAAGCCAAACTAAAAAGCAACTACAGCCTCGGAAATTTATTGTCCTGTATTACAGTGTTTATATGTTCAAAGTGAGTATATTTCAATGTGAATGACAAGATAACATCTGAAACATGTTTATTTTGATGATAAGATTTCTTGTTATCGTTTACAAATAAAATAATTTTTAAAGAGCGCCGCCCTCAAATACGAGCCGCCCTCAAATAAGCGCCGCATCCGAAACACTTAAAATTTAAAGAGCGCCGCGGCGCTTAAACGAGTAAATACGGTATATTTATTTATTTTTTCACTCTTTTTTTAACACTTCGGAAGACGCTGTTTTTATTTAGCAAGGGCGAACATAAGCAGTGTTTTCACTTAATTTATCTATTCTTTACTCTCACTCATCCTTTTAGTTTGTGCACCCCCTCCTTTATTGCTTAATTATCGACGGTGGGACTGAGCAAATGTCTTTCGCATCTTATTGATTTGTTATTGTTATTTTGCTCTGACTGGCCAATTTGTTCGCATCTCATTATTGATTTGTTACTGTTATTTTTTATCTGATTAGCTAATTTTTGGTCACAAGATTATGTTTCTTATATATGCTCGTTGTTTGTCAGCCTGGTACCCTTGTAACCACTAATCGCATTCTCGATTATTGAGGCCAGGGTACTAGGCTAGCTGTTTGTTTACACTCTTTACGTTTCTCTCTGACGAAGGGCCTTCAATTTGCTCGAAACGTTAGCCGCGTTCAATATTTTCGGCAGTACTCAAGCCTTATATATAATATATATATATATATATATATATATATATATATATATATATATATATATATATATATATAAAACTATATTTCGATTTGTATGTCCACACTCCTTACACGCAGCACACTAGCTACTTTTTTTCATGTTATATTAACATCAGATTAAAAACTGTAAAATGTAAACGGTAACTTTTAACTCTCAACTCCACACTGTATTAATAATTTAGTACACAGTATGAGCGGCAGAACGATATTGCCGAAGGTAAACCGTTGTAAATGTCCATGCTGTTCGAACGCGAATATTGTATCACGACTTCTTCAATTTCGCCAAACATATAATTGCTCAGATTTATCAACAATCTTTAAAAAAAGCTGAGAATGTTTATTAAAGCTGAGAAAATCGATGAAAACCTTTATGTAAATCCAGACGAACTCATATCCGATTTACAACACCTGTTTAAATATTTTTTTCTTTTGAATTTTCTTCGTAAATTATTAATGAATTGCATGGATATACTGTAATAAACTGTAATAAATTGTAATAAATTGTAATAAAATGTAATACACTGCAATATCGACTGTAATACACTGTAAAAAACTGTGATGAACCTGTGATAAATTTAATTGTTATATGACTATTAATTTTGCGAGCGGTCTGGAACGTGAAATCCAGCAATTTGATTGGTTCCTGAGCGAAACCTGAATTTTATAAAGAAAATGAAAGTCATGTCAGTATACATGTAACAAGATGTTAATAATTTCAGAACTGCAGTGTGTATAAAAAAACCCTGAACCCTTAGAAAACAACCAATTGTAGTAGTTTGAAAGCCCTAAAAGGGCTGCGTTATAAATTAATCAGCACATAAGTTAAACAGGAAGAGAAAAAGCGTTTAAATACTTTCACCATGCATACACTTCAAGTTATCTTAATTTTCCAGGTGTACAAGACCGTGTGTTTTACGCATCTGTGGGTTCAGTGAAGTGCTTAGGGCTTTCAAACTATGACAATAGGTTGTTTTTTTAAGGGTTTAGGTTTTTTTGATACACACTGTATATAGTGAACTATACTCATTGTCGAAATATCAATCCAGGGGCGGATGACTATAAGGTGGTCAGCGTTTCTTTCAGAATATTAATTTGGGCGCGCGGGGCAAAACGGCAATACCGCTTACTACGTTGGGGCAGGATAGCGGGGTCCGGGGGCTTTCCCCCCCCCGGAAAATTTTGAATTTTAGAGTCTCTGAAATAGCATGCATTTTGAGGGGGATCTGAAAGAGCTTTGGAGGATATAAATTACCAAACAAAACCCCGAAATATATGAATACACCATACCATACAAGGCATAGATCATGTAGGAGGACATTTCGTCATTGTCGTGAACTTACGGGGATATGTTTTATAAGTTTTATGTTCCGTCTTCCAAAACTACTATGTATATTCAGATTTCAGATTGAGATTGTATATTAAATACTAACCACATTATACCAGTTTAGTATAAATACACCGGTGATTATAGAAAATCACGCGCGCTGATTGGTCGAGCTACTTCGGATTAATTCTCTATAATCACCTACAGCGTTTATTCAAAATGGCCGCCAGCCAAGTTGCCAATGCGACAGACGAGGAAATTAACAATTTTAAAGAAAATGTTGTTCCTAAAAGTACGAAAATGTGTATTTATACTAAAACTATTATTCGCCTCAGGCTCGGTGAATATCGGTGAATAATAACCTCGACTTCGTCTCGGTTATTATTAACTACTTATTGACCGAGCGTGAGGTCTGTACTAGTGAAATATCGGACCGATGTTTTTTTAGTACGGACCGAGACGAGCGCAGCGAGTTGAGGTCTGTGCAAAAAACAGAGGTCTGATATTTCACTAGTACAGACCGAACAAGCGAGGTCAATAAGTAGTTTATTATATGGCCATAAATGTTGTGAACGTTCTGTGAAAACTCGACCTATCTTTCTTGCGAACTAAACGAAAATGGCAGACATTTCCCCATTTTTAAAGTAATTTCCGTTGAGTTAGAATCCTGAACTTTCTACCCCAAGTAGTATTTTTCAATTGCTTTTGTTTGACATATTGCTCAAGATCGTACGTTAAGTTGTTGAATAAAAAATCATCTGAAATTCTAATACTTGTGAGAAGTAAATGTTATATTATTACGAACAATGTTACGAACGTTTTGGACATTTTAAAAACGTTCACAAAACGTGGAAACTCGAACTATACATCAAATGAAAGCTTATACAATTTCTAACAACATACCTGCACGATATATTTCAACAATGAGTAGTTCTGAAATTATAATCCATCTTGTTGCCGATATACTGACATGACTGCCATTTTGTTTATAAAATTAACTTACGGTCCCGAACGGCAGATTCCGCTCTGAGCGGGCGGATACGGGAAATATCCGACCGCTTATGAACCAATCAAATTACAGGATTTCCGTATTCGGACCTCTCAGCGCTGCTGCCATATAATAAACACCGATATTCACCTCGCCTTCGGCGAATAATTGTTAAATATTGTATACAATACGTCTATATAATCTTGATTCTTACTGTTTTAAAATTGGGGTTTCAAATTTTCAAGATATTAGCGTATCATGATGTCCAATCTTATTGTAAAGGAGAGGCCATAGCTACGGCCTAGGCCGGTATCAATAAGCATTGTTATACAAAATAATTTATGCACGTTTTATACACGAGTGACTGTTGTGATTTGTATAATTTATAAAACAGCTAGTGTATCGCTGTCTAATCCTGTATTGGTTGGGACAGGGAAGGGGGGTGACTAGTAACCCCAGTCACCCCCTGTATCCACCCCTGTGAAATATCAATTGTGCAGGTATGTTGTTAGAAATTGTGTTAAGCTCTCATTTGATGTATATCAAGTTTCCATGTTATGTGAAATCGTGGTGAAACTTAATCTTAAAATGTTCAAATTAAAATGTTTGTGACATTGTTCAACATTTATTTCTCACAAGTATTACAAGTATTATAGAATTTCAGAAGTTTTTTTTATTCAACTACGTAATGTACAACCTTGAGCAATATGTCAAATAAAAGCAAAATTCTATTTGGGGTAGAAGGTTCAAGATTCTAGTTAAACGGAAAGTATACTTAAAAATAGGAAAACATCTGCCATTTTGGTTTAGTTCGCAAGACAAATGGTGGGGAATACTAGCCTAAAACACTTTGTCAAGTTTTCACAGGACGTTTACAACACCGCTTAATTGTAGAGCTAGGTGGCAGGATCGTTTTCATCTGACGTCATGGCGGCCATATTGGTCACCAAAACAATGAAATGGCGGCCATATTGGTGCATGTACCATTTTTAGCCCATGGGAATTAAGCTCTATTGTTATTTTGTCACTTTACCACCCTAATGAGCCACCGATCACGTGAGTGAACAAAACGATCCATTGGCCTCGCTTGTTCGGTCTCTAGAATGTGTGAAGAAACCACTATAGGCGCGGAATTGCAAAATACTGAAACAGATTAGACAGTTGTCTAAAAACAGTGCATATAGAACCAATCCCGCGCTGTCGATCGCTTCTCTAGTCGGCTTGCACATGCCCTGAACTGGCAACGCCGTGGAGGCTCGAGAGCAAACCTTAATGCATGCTACCATGCAATTGCAATTATCAAGGTAACGTATACGAGACCGAATAAATGGCTGATCATAACGAAACGCGCATGGCAATCAATGTGTTTTGCCAAAGTAAAATGAAGTTCAACTTCACCCAATTAAAATTGGCTTAAGGTCTTCGTTAAGACTTGTAGGGTCATTTCTGTAAAGCGCTCTCAATTCGTCAGAATTTATGCCACAAAAATGAATAGGCATCGTTAGAAAGCTATGGATTTGTAGAATACAACGGTGTCTTTGGTTTCGCGATAAACACAAACCGTTAATAGTTGTGAATTTTTTAATTAAAACCTTAACTTTAAATTTGTTCAGAGTTCACTCTGAACAAACTTAAAGTCAAGAACAAAGTTAAACAAACTTAAGAACAAAGCGTTTCATTTTGTTCAAAAAATTTTTCGCAGTTCGATTCCGAGATAAATGTCCAGCAAAACGGTGTCAGCGTTTTTTTTTTATTTATTGCCTGGTTTCGAATTTATGATTTATTTTGTTCGAATGTTGTTCGAAAAACAGCATCGTCAATAAAATCGGTAAAACTCGATATATCACTCGCTGACACCGATTTGCTGGAAATTTATCTCGGACGCTGTTGCGGCTACCCTTGTTTAGTTTAGTTTAGTTTGTATATGTGCATGTTTGTCTGTCGTTTAATTATGTAGGCCTATATATTTATTTGTGTGAAGGTATAAATATTCTTTATACACCGTTGGCAAAAACATAATAAATAAATAAAAACAAATAAATAAATAAATAAATAAATAAACTACAAAAAAAGATTTTGAACAAAAGAAAACGCTTTTTACTCGAGTCGTCCCCGAGTGAAGCCCTCTGGTTTTACAGTCAATCTCAAGCCTGTATTAAGCGGCCCTCCATTAAGCGGACACCCTGTATTAAGCGGACAGTTCAACAAAGTCTCGAATTGAATCCCATGTTAACCATACATTCGCGCGAAGCGAATTCTCCGGCAATATGATTGGCAAGTAAGAAAATTGGCGCGAAAACTAGCAGCACCAACCAATTACATTGCATGAACGGGTATTTCGATTCGATTCGCGCGAACAAATTCGCCTAGTGGAGAACGGGCTTTAAGCGGACACCGCTATTAAGCGGTCGCGGACACCTAAATCAGTGTAAAACGATACCAAATCCCTGTACTGATTAAGCGGACAGTGTTGTCTTTTATTAATTTATTTAACATGTTTCTCCTCGAAATTCATACACACAAGGAATTTCCAAGTCATATCCAGCCCCTCTGTTAATCCTTTTCCCCTTGATGAAAACTTTCCCACTGTTTGTTGAACTCTTAAAAACCGTATCTGGCATCCGGGGGGGGGGGGGGGGGTGTACGGGAATGAGCGCGAGATTGACAGAGTGCCTGGGTACGAGAACCTCTTGAGAGGACACCTCTAATTAAGCGGACACTAACCAATTGCCCGAGGGTGTCCGCTTAATACAGGTTTGACTGTAATTAAAAAATTCACAACTATCAGCGGTTTGTACCGCGAAACCAAAGACACCATAGTATTCTACAAATTAATAGCTTTCTAACGATATCTATTTTATTTTTGTGGCATAAATTTTGACGAATTGAGAGCGCTTTAGAGAAATGACCCTGAAAGCCTATACGAAGACCTTAAGTTTGACGATTACGTTTAAACGCATTGCATTATTGTGATCGGTTACATTTTTTCGCCCATTATTTAGGTCTGCGGCTTGCTCGCTGGCGCCGCAGCGAGCAAGCCTGAAGATCAATACTGCTAAAACGTACTTCAATTATTGATTAATATAGAACTGAATTTATCGTTCAACAGTTCAGATAAGGTTTTCGGCTAGGGGCGCCTGCATGTTAACGAGAAGGCTGTCCCCCCTTAGCTTCTCTACGAACGAAATGTCATCTGAAGGGGGATGGAGTGGGTGGGGATTAGTTGATTGCAAGCTTGGTGTGCCTGGATGGGTACACAATAAGAAGTTTATTATAACAATATATCTTGCAACAAAGCTATCAGATTTCTGGTAACTGTAGCAACTAGTATTTTGATATTTAGCCATTATTTACGTAAAAAAGGAATTTTGGTAGAAAAAAGTGAAGGCATCCGGGAATGTCCCCCCCCCCCCCCCCCCCCCCCCTTCCCTTAAAGCCTCCCTTCTCCCGACTCCTACGACCTTCAGTTTCAAGATTTTACTGTAGCAATCTTTTGGATAACCTAACGACAACAAAAATCCTAACCCTAGTTAAAAATCGATCTGGTTTACCGAATTACCGCCTAGCTTTTTGGCAAAATATATTTGACGAGATATTTTGGAAAAGCCGCAAAAGACTTTTGAGTGATCCTTTTTAGTGACGAGCTTTATTTAGCTGGGCCAGTTGTCCTATATTCATTTCCGGTAATTCAGTCATTGAATGTCCAGACATATCAAATGTTGACAGTTTATTGATTACTGCCCAAGGGAGCGAGGACAGTAAGATTTTTACATGGAAAGTGACACCAACGTACCGCCCCGTCTAGGTCGTCTTTGGAGCGAAACCACTTGGGCAGCTAGAGCCATCGATTCTGTTTATCCACGTTCAGGTAAGGTACTCCATTTTACTATAATCCCAAGCTTTGTTGGCCAGTGTTGTCAAAAGCGTGAAGATCGTGCGACACACGGCACAGTTTCGGTGACAATGTCCACAAACTGAAAGCTGCCACGTTCCGAATGCATCTGATCGCAGGCTAGAAATATGCATCTGGCGCCAAAGCAATTGTCTGTTATATTCGCAGATCGTCTAGTCTATAGTCGTTTTCTAGCTTTCCTAAACTTGTATTGACAGTACTGTTTTGATGCCTTGTCGAATCTCTAAACTAAAACAGTACTAGTGTCTCGGTGTCTTGGCAGTAATGTCCTCGGCACGTTCTGACAGGAGAATACTGTCGTGTTCCTTTTATTTTACAATAATTTCCTTTGTTATTTCCTTCTCTGGTTCTAATGTAATATTCCGGAAGAAATTATTTGGTATTTTTGCCATCAATCATTCGGTTGCGGTATTCAGTTTGTGACTGAACGATATTTGAGTGAAGGTCGCACGTCTGCCATTTAGTCGTCATTTCGAAAAGCTCGATTGAGGCTTGGTTTTAATGAGCGTAATTCACAGAATATTCGTCAAGTTTTAGTAGATATTTTATCATCATTTGGGAAAGAAGTAAAAGAAATACTATGCATATTAAAGGCTAGGCTGAAAGGACATTTTAATTAATCGTTTTCAACTGCGGTGTCTTGTTTACTTCGGTCAGCTCGATTGACACACAGCGGAAAGGATTAATTTTGTCTTTCCCACTTCTGTAACTGTTAAACAATAAACACTGTTTAATTTTAAGGGAATATGACAGCTAGAATATCCTGTGTAACTGTATAATATCAAAGATTTTGCAACAAAGCAGGCTTTGTGCCTTCCTTTGAAAACATATTTCAAGTGGAACAGGTCTTGTACAATTATTTATGTAAAACAATATGGCGCAGCTGTCAAATTAGACACATTGTGCAAATTGCAACATATGGACAAGTCATAATCAAGAAAAGCTTTTACTATACTATATCACATTGCCCTAAATCATATTTTCAGGGTCTCCAAACTTGATGAGGTTAGGGTTTGGTTATGGTTAACATTAGGATCAGTAAATCATTGCTACCCATTGCTACCTGCAAAAGATGTCCAAGGTTTTTTTCTTTGATGAGTAAAATCATCTGGCATTAGACAGAGTAAAACATTAATAAAGAGGCTCTATTTGGCCAGCTCAGGCAGAAGTAGGTTTATCACTTGTTAACCTATTGCTGCCTATGATGTCTGAAGATGAATTCTTGCATTGACAAGTAAAATATCATCTGGTGTTAGATAGTCACAGAGTAAAACATTAGCAAAGGGACTGTTTTTTGGCCAGCTAAAGGCATGAATACAGTTAAAAACCTAGAACCAAGTGATTAGGAACCTGTAGGCTAACATTTTGACATTTCAACCCCCATTATATAAGAACCTGCTGAACCTAAAAATTAAACCAAGGTTCTTGTTTGGAAAATCGGGCAAAAATAGCAAATGAAATAATAGTACACTGTATACTGTACACAAATAATTGCCTTTATACTGATTATAGATTTATATAGTTTCAGTGAGTATGGTTTAGACCCTTATGAATAACAGTAACAGTTGTCAACAAGTGTAATCTACAGGTACTGTAGTTCCAGGTGTTTTACAGGAAATAAGAACTTATTTAAGAACCTAAATAGCCTACATTCTCAGTTGACACCAAATAATGTAAGAACCTTTTTAGGCTAACTTGCGAATTAAAACCTAGTAGGTTCTTTTATGTGGATTTTTACTGTATATACAGTAGGTTAATGACTTTTTAATCCAATGTTGCTGCCTAGGATGTCTGAGTTAAGCTACATTGTGTTAAGCTAGCTGCCTTTAATAAGCAAATTTATCCAGCATTAGCTATCACAAAGTAAAACAATAAAGGCTGTTTTTTGCTAGACCAGGCAGGAATGGATATTATTAAAGTGAGAAGTTTTTTAGCCTGATGGTTTAGGTAAATGTGATCATAAATTAATTGTGATGTAAATTGCCTTCCTGTAATAGATACTTACCTCGGAAACTTAAAGGTTAATTATGCAAGGTGCAGAATTCAGTGGCAGCTGTAGTTTAATTTTTTTAGCTCTTCTTGCATGTATATCAAGGGTTGCTTAATGATTCATCTGTTTTCAAATATATTGACTATACAGTATTACCATATTTGTTAAAACATTATCACAGTCATTTGCACCTAAGCAGAAACACTGCCCATCAAAACATGTTCTAATATCAGTGTCAAACATACAGTAAAAGTTTCCCTTGGAATTAGTTTCTCTTTGATACATATATGTTTTTGCCCTCTGGCCAATCACGTCTTTACCAATCCCACAGTGTCTATTTCAAAATGGTTAACTTTTGAACATGTTTTGACACGTGGTAATGACTGTACCTAGACAGAGTGACTTGGCTGAGAGGTTTTTCTTTGATTGAAGTTCATGCAACCAGCTGGCATTAATACAATAATAATGAAGGGTATTTTTTTCAACCAGCTTTGGCAGGGTTCTTTACATGAATGTAAGAACTTACTTGTTGGCATAGCTAGAAACTGCCAATTATTTCTACTAGGGGTTATATAAATTAAAGCCAAAAGAATTAAGTGATGCTGGTTGAGCTGGTCAAAAATTACTTTCATATTTGACATTATTGTTTTATATAGTAGACCTTTCCACACAAAGTAAAAGGATTACGTGATCTTTTTTAACAATACTGATTGGCTAATCTTCAATGTTTGTCCAAAGGTTTGGATGTCCATTGTTTTGCAAGAGCCAATCAAATCACTCAACACATTGTCCATGCATTTCATGTGGAAAGGTCTATTGTCTAACACTACTGTATAGGCAATTTTAATTAATCCATTGCGCAGGCCTGGATTTACCGTTAGGCTTACTGGGCTATGGCTTGTAGGCCCACAATTTGGACGGCCCACGTTTTGGGACAAAAAAAAAATTAGACAACTCTGTTAAAAAATTGGATTACAGACCTTTATATTTTGCTCAAAAGTGTCCTCAAAACGCGGGAAATGCTGTTTCAGAGACCCCAAATTCAAAAAAATTTCAGGGGGCATGCCCCCAGACAGAGCCCCCAGAAATGTGTCGTCACATTAGCCTGTAGGCCCAAAATTGGTAAATCCAGGCCTGCCATTGCACATGCTATTAACCAGCCTGAAAAAATAGGCTCTTTAAATAATTATTGTTTTACTTTGTGATCTAGACTAACACTGGATGATTTTACTCTACAGGGCTTACAATGAGGCCCATCACCAGTCAGTGACTGAGCAAAATCATCATATGACTGGCCAAAATCATGTCAAATTGTTAGCAAATTGTGATTTGAGCGTTGCTCTAATACCAGACAATTTTACTTGTCAATGAGAGAACACTCATGATAGATTGCTGCTTAGACACTACTCATTGCTGCATATATTAGGCTTGTTGAGATGTTCTCTCATTGACGAGCTGAGTAATATTGGCTGACCTTACTTTTATTTCTATTTGGTACATTAAAGCTCAGAAAGGAATTAGCTAACTAAAACTGTAAGCTAAAATTTTACTACGCTTTTACATGTACACTCTGTACATATTAGAATAGATATTTCAGAACAGAATTTCTCATGGACAATACACACATGTATAATAATTATAGATAGGACAGCTAATTTTACTTGGATGAATGGCTCAGCTCAAATTTTATTTTGTTATCAAAACTATTCTCAGTCTCAATTTTATATTGATCTATGATTTTCTAGTTGGTTTATCCTGCGAAAAAAATATCAAAAAAAAGTATTTCCAGGGACTTTAGTTTCTGGCGCGAGGCAAAGGCCATTATACAGTACGATATTAGGAGCATGAGGGGTAGTTGTATTATTAATGTACCAGTATACATATTAAGTATAAGTACATATAATAAGACGTACAGTAAGTATATTAGTATAGGTAATAGCATGGTTTCAAGTGCAATTTGGAAAAAACATGCACAAGTGAGTTTTTCGAAGACTATCAAAATTGCACGAGTCCGAAGGACGAGTGCTATTTGAGGTCTTTGAAAAACTCACGAGTGCATATTTTTTCAAAATTGCACTCGAAACCATGCTATTACTTATTAATAATATACATGAAAATGTTAGACAAAATGTTCTTCCAGCTACGAAGTTACATACCACTCACTGCTCCACTTCTCGAAGCTTTAATGGTTGCAAACTGCTTCATTTTGTTCAATAAATACGTCAAACATTTTACTCATAGCATCTAACCTCTTCTAGTCTTCTTGTAGGAACTTTTATGACAATATTAAAGCAAAATTCACTCAGTATTTCATCGAAATGTTCTTCGACAACTTTATGTTTTGGTCGCCATATTGGATTTTATCGTGAAGGAAAAGCCATCCTTCAAAATCCGCATAGGCATTTCATTGGCTTTCCGGTAGTTTCCGGTTGTTTATTAGCCAATCAGAATGCTTAATACTCATTGAAATTTGCACTGTATTTCGTTTTTCTGCACTGTATTACACCTTTTCTGCACTGTATTACATTGAAATTGCACTCCTCTCGACCAATCAGGATGCAGTAATTTTGTCATGTATATTATTATACACTTATGTCTGCTCCCGGATATTTCCCGAGACGAAGTCGAGGGAAAACAAAACTAACTGTTCCCCGAGGGATCAGACATTAAGTGTCTTGTTATATAGCTTGAGTTTCGCTGAATAATTTCGACGTTTATCAAGGGAAAGTACACAAAAGACAAACGCTAAGACTTACCAAAACATTTCGCCTGGCTCCGTCTTAAATTTCACTTAACCAAACAAGTATGAGTCTCAGAACAAAAGAACAGCAATACATTTCTCCAGTTAATCTTCACACATGCTTTGAAGACCTATAAATATTCTTTTTTTCGTACCAAACAAGCTTTTGTTTATAGGATGCCGTGAAGAGTTCAAAGTTCTAGCGGGTAACAATGGAAAACTTATTGACCAAGCAGGCAATAAGTTCTCAATTATTGCCCGCTCGGTAGACATTGAAATTTAGCTAAGGTCATGTGACCACAAACCAACCAATGACCGTCATCGTTGCATCCAGTGAAACTCTAGCTATATAACAAATAAATTTACCTTAACATACATGTACAAGAAATGCAGAATTTTGCAACAGAAATTATTAAATTCTACTTTCTTTTATTTAAAATAGGCAGACTTCTGAATGTTTTAGTTGCTGATTTATGGCCAAGTCACTGGAAGATAAGTGTGAATTGGAAAGTGTTGACAACAGGCTTGATGTCGTGCTTGTCAATGCCTTGCATGAAAACTTTGAAATCCAAGAAGGCTTTCATACTGACAGAAATGAAATGTTGGAATTTCTCCGATCTGTTGTCAAGCAACACTCTGACCTAGATTTTGTTTTGCATCATCGTGATACTAAGTTATCAGGACGTATTTATAAAGCTTTTCCAAAAGTTACCACAAAGCGTGTTGCTATCCCGAGTGACCGTGGCAAGAAAACGTATCTTTATGCAATCTTGTAGAGTCATACTGTATTTTAAGTTGTCAGTTATAATTGTTGATTCTGGGATTGTTGTTGTGGAGACTGATTGGTATTTGTTACTGGGGTGCTTTAATTGTGACGTTGCTGTTGGTGGTGTTGTTGCTGTTGTTGTTAAGTGCCGACACTTGTTGTTACTGTTGCTGTTGCTGCTGCTGTTGTTGCTGCTGCTGCTACTGTTGTTGTTTCCGCTGTTTTTGCCGCTGATATTGTTTTTGCTGCTGCTGCTGCTGCTGCTGCTGTTGTTGTTGTTGTTGTTGTTGTTGTTGTTGTTGTTGTTGTTGTTGTTGTTGTTGTTGTTGTTGCTGCTGCTGCTGCTGCTGCAGAACTGTAATTGCTGCTGCCATTTGTTACGACTGCTGCTGGTGTTGCTGCTGGTGTTGGTGTTGGTGTTGTTGCTGTTGTTGTTGGTGTTGTTGTTGCTGAGCACTGCTGTTGTTGCTGTTGTTGTTGTTGTTGCTGCTGTTAATTATTGTTGTTGTTGTTGTTTTTGTTGCTGCTGGTGTTACTGCCGTTACTGCTGTTGTTAGTTGTTGTTAGTTGTTGTTGTTGTTGTTGTTGTTGTTGTTGTTGTTGTTGTTGTTGTTGTTGTTGTTGTTGTTGTTGTTGTTGTTGTTGTTGTTGTTGTTGTTGTTGTTGTTGTTGTTGTTGTTGTTGTTGTTGTTGTTGTTGTTGTTGTTGTTGTTGTTGTTGTTGTTGTTGCTGTTGATGTTGATGTTGCTGCTGCTGCTGTTGCTGTTGCTGCTGCTGCTGCTGCTGCTGTTGCTGCTGTTACTGGTTGTGTTGCTGTTCTGACTTGTATTGCTGCTGCTGCTGCTGGTGGTGATGTAATGTTGTAGTTATACTGTACAGTAGTTGATGTTGTGTTGTTGCCTGCTATTATTTCTTGTCTTGCCTTCTTAACTGTGCTAGATGGAGGTACACCAATTTGAGAAGAATTGCAGCAGAGACAGGTTTGTCATTTTAGTTATTCGAGACTCTGAAATTCTTAATTTATTTCTGTTGTGCATGTGCAAAATTATAACAAAAGTTCATATTGTTTATAAATATTGTCTTTATTACAGAACCTGATCAGAATCCTACTAGCAAATTAGACACTGGCGAGGTTATTCCGATCGCTTGTGTACCTCAGAAATGCCAGATTAATGGAGAGAAATGTACGGAGGAAAATGGAGAAGATACATGTAGGAGCGATACATCTGTTGATCACATTAATGATTCTCTGATGAGTGTGTCTAGTCAAGAAGATATTGATCCTAAAACAAATTCAAAATTGGTGGACAAGGAACCTGAATCTGATCTGGGTCAATTCAGTGATATGTTAAAATGGTATGGTGTCACACACTTTTGTGAAAGTAGTTTGCAATTTTGACCACTACAATGATGTACATATAAGTATATAACTGAACTGCAGGTTCTCTACAATGATTGACAGAGAGTGACTGATCCAAGATAGTGGCGGTTATAACTTTGTGAGATATTTACATGTATAAGTTTTGTTATCATCGTCATCATCATCGTCATCGTCATCACGATCGTCATTGTCATCATGATCATGATCATCATCATCGTCATCATCATCATCGTCATCATCCTCATCATCCTCATCATCATCATCATCACCATCATCATCACCATCATCATCACCACTATCGTGTCATTATCATTATCACCACAACCATCATCATCATTGATCATTGTTGCCATCATCATCAGCAGTAGCACCACTATCATCATTATCATCATCACCACCGCCACTATCACCATTATTACCGCTATCATTACCACCACCACATTAATGTCATCACCATTAACTCCACCACGAGCATCACCACAAGCATCAGCAACTGCAGTAGCACCACTACCTCCATTATTATCATTGTTATTAAAACCACCACCACTAGCATCAGTAGCAGCAGCATCAACATCATCATTATCATCATCATCACCATTATTATCACCATTGCTAGTAACTATGGTCATCATCATCTCAGAATAAAGATATCACTATCATCATCATCATAACCGTCATCACCGACCACCATCATTCCACTGTCATTGTCATTATCGTCACTGTCATTATTCATTGATATTTGTATGGTTATTACGCTTTCATAAATGTATATTTTTCTACTTATTTTACTGTTTAGGATTAAAGAGCACTTTGTGTTGGACAAGAATTCTTCTGTTCAAGTAAAGTGTGTTGTAGAAGGCATTCACGCGAAATTTCATACCGACATAACGTACAAACAGTCTCATAAGCTGGTATTTTCAGTATTCCCAGGAGCATCTAGTCGGGCTGTAAATCCGGTGAGACTAGAAGTCCGAGGAAGCTTTTACTCCTACCGGGGCATTGCTCCAAAATCTGAACAACTGAAAGTCTCTAAGGTAAAAGAATACTCCTTTTTTTTAGATTTACCAATGCCGAGTTTTTATAATGCGCACTGGTACTTTATTTAAAAACCAATAGCTTGCGTAGCCGGCGCTCGGTGATCGGGGAAGGGGAGCGCCTGCAGGCGCCAGGGGCGGATCTAGGAGAAAATCTGACTGTATCGTATTTGTGATGACACCAAAGTTAGGGGGGTTCGGGGGCATTTCCCCCGGAAAATTTTGAAAATTAAGACACCGGAAATGCAATTTCCTGCAATCTGGGGGAATGTTTAGACAAAGTACAGCGGCACGCGCAACTTAAATTTTTCATGAACATAAATAACCAAAAACGACAAATTAAAGTTAACTTATTATACTCAATATACAGGTCAACATACCTGTATCGGCAAGTTATCATACTTTATAAATTAATTAGGCTATAATAAGCACAGACGACATCTACTTTTATAAATAATAGTTATATTCCCATTCTAAATGCGTGGGTTACCTGGACATTGTAATATTACTAGCAAATAATTATACTCAGAATTGCACATTCTAAATGTGTTAATGCCATTGTGATCAAAACGATGATGACACAGACACTAGTATACAGAGAGGTTCATGATGTTTTAAAATTAACGACAACATTTAATACAACTAAATTAATGATATTTTCAAAAGCATATCAGAACAGCAACTGTCACTCAGACTTGGTTTTACGCCGACTCGAGTAAGTCTTCATTTTAATGTAAATCAATACACACAAGTCAAGGACAGTCTCAGTCACTCTCATTAGCATACTCCAAATTTAGTGCATAATATTAGTAGCTAAAATATTTGTTATTCATCATGAACTTTATACCTCACTGGGTGCTGATTTGAAGAGCGCGATTCCTGGCTGCGAGGGAACTGTAGCTTTGCAAAATTAGACACAGCAAATTCGGCTGTAAGACACTTCTCACAATACGCTTAAGAGGTAGTAATCTCGCCTTTTCCTCCGGAGAATAACTTCCATTGTCCAAAAGACACACAACAGCTGTTATAGAACACTGTTGGACGCCATGCATGGTGCATAAAACTAAATCACATCACGCCGTAATCATATTTAGATCGTCGGAGACTGCTCCGATACAGTCAACTGTAATCGGAAGTGTGGAAAGTGCAGCAAAACGTGACCTAAATCAACCATTTTGATTGGTTTGATACAGTCAACTGCATCAGATACAGTCGCTACAGTTACTATATTTAGCACAACTGTATCAATCGTAACCTCATCAGTAACACATCGCCATTAAAGAATCGAGACGAGAGCGCCTTTTGCGCGATGCTTCACTGGCAAGGAAACGCAGGCTGGTGGGGATGCGCTTACGGGCAGTTTTTGCGGGCTACCGAGAATTTCCTGCAGAAAAGTGCGAGTTCGTCTCGCTGGTCGTAGAACAGAAATGATTTTAACTTTGAAAAATTGCGTACATTAACATCAAAGAATTTGAAAATGATGTTGCTGAACTTTGAAAAAGCTACTTGTGAAATGTAATTATTCGAATTGTAATTTATTTTAATTTAATTAAATTATTAAGTGAAAATCGGACTGTATCATACGATACAGTTGATACAGTCTAGATCCGCCCCTGGGCGCCTATTGTTTTTTTTTTCGTGCCGCCCCCTAATTAAAACAGTGTATTTTTGAAAGTTGTCAATTTTAAAAACCTGAGCTAAATAGCTTAATTAATTTGGAAGCTGATCGAATATTTACTCCGTTTAAAAACACATATCCAGAATTAACTAAGATAGTACAGTTATGAATTAGTATGTGTATCAAAGTGCATTCTTCATTCAGGAATTTGTGTGGTATATGTTTGCTGTATCAGCGTCTGACGACATTATATTCTTCTTCTGTTGCTATAAGTTGGCTGGTTTATACAGTAGTTTACGTCTTGCGTGAAAATGTTACCGTAATTAACTGTTGGGAAACCAGCGAATAAACATTTTACTTTGGATGTACATGCAGATGCCTTGTGGCCACTATCTTCTCAAATCTCAATCTCAGTTTATTTTGAACTCGTTTCCTTCTACTATGCAAGACACATTTTCGCAACGCTCTTCAAACTCTTCGCCAACGTTTGCAGCGGAAATTCAAACTCTCAAGCTTTGATTGATAGGTCATTAGCGTGTCAACCAATAGATTGCGAGCGTTCGCCGGCGAACGCTATACACGAAAAGTAACAATAGGTGGCTGCAGGCGCTCCTTTCACTGTCCGTCCCAATCACCAGCGCCGGCTACGCAGGCTAAAAACCAACAACTTGCTGATGGTGTCAAGGTTTGTTTCCACTCAGGAAAGTTTTCCGCAGGACAGGAACGGACAAAGAAATTTTCTTTGTCTTTTGAGCTCTCGGTTGGAACTAATGACTTTAACACAAAGGAAACTTACCTGTCCGTTCCTTTCCTGTGGAAGATTTAATTTTCCTGAGTGGAAACCAACATTTAGACATAATTTAGAGAGATAGTGCATAACTCATTCCTGTCCGAGGGCTTCCCCAGAGGTGAATAAAATCGTCTGGCGTTGGACATGCAAGGAAGAGTTAACGCTATTCTGACTTTAATCCACTTCCAGCCACACTTTCCCCCATTTTTAAAATACCGTTATTAGGGAGGGGATGGTAAGTACGTATTGTCTTGTGGTATAGTTTCTGTTTATTAAATTGCCGCGACACGAGATCACATATCATTTCGTATCATTTAACCTGGCTTGCATGATATCGAAACAGTTTAATACACCGAAAGCGTTCTTCAGTGAGGGAATTAAACGTTCGTGCTGCTGCTTGTGTCTCAAGTAACTCACTGCAAAAATATCGCTTAGGTCTCCAGTTACTGACTCTTCTCGATTAATAACCTTAAGAACGGCAGCTGTTACTTCATTACACTCATTTATTTTCCTGAGCTGATCATCAATAAGCGAGTTCAGCAGCGAAACGTCGAGCACAACAGCAGAAGGAATGATTGACGAGCTTCGACATGATTGCTCTGCAGGTATAAATTTCTTTCAGTGAGCAGGGAAGGAAACAGTTGGTAAATCAGCGATTTCCCATATCCTGTATGCAATATATGTATCTCTTCGATTAAAAAGAGCCTCTACTGAAGCAGGTGACTTGCTTTGGCTTTAAATTAACATTTGTATAAATATTCTTTTTGATAGCGGAATCAAGACATGATAACGTGTAAACACTCCTCCCCCCCTTAGTATATCCAGATTCTGGGAGGCACGTGACCAGCCCAGGACACCAGGTCGACCAATTATGCGCACAAATTATCAAAAATAAAATTTCAGTAGTGTGGAATTATCAAGTTCGACTTGAGGAAATTGTAAATATGCTATGCGCAGAAGAGCACAGTATAAATACAGCGTATATATATATATTTAACAAATAAAACATAAAGCTCTGTGCATATGTACTCTTATAAAGGTACGTTTGACGTCATTTGAACACGAAAGAAGTTGAGTAGAGGCACGAGGTATATATATATATATATATATATATATATATATATATATATATATATATACATGTATATATATATAGTGTACAGCATATAGAACTCTAAAATTTTATTTCTTGGTTAAGGAGCCAGCGAATCCACGTGTCAAAACCAGCGGGAAATCCAAGAGTAGTCGATCATCTAAAACTGCCAAATCCGTTTGTGCTAAATCCGTTTGTGCCAAGTCTGTTTGTACCAAACAAACCTGGATACCGCCTTGCGGGCTGGCGGAGAACGGCAAAACGAAGGGCAAGCAAACCCGCAAACGTTTCCTAGAGTCCTGTTCCGTACTTAAAGATAACCTGGACTCGCTCGGATCACTGAGGACGTACTTGCCGGCGTCTTCCGATGTAACGGCGGCGGCGATGGAGCGAGAAAGCAAATGGCGACGTATGATCGACGAACTTCAGCAAGAACGAGATCAAGCGATCGTAGAACGCAACCAGGCGATGATTAGCCTTATGGAGCTCGAACGAGAACAGCAAAACGAGTCACGAACTAAGGTCGAGTCTGATCGACGACATACGGCGTGTCACGAGCCGGTCCCGAGCGTAGATAACAAACAATCCCCAGTAACGAACTCAGACGATAATACGAGCGAGAGTCGGGATTGGTTGCGAAGTTTGATAAACCGTAGCAACCATATTCTTGGCGAGCAAATGTCGGAGGCAAACTCTAAGTATTTCCCAGGTTCAACCCTCCAGAACAGCTGTAGTCCTCCAAGACATGTGAAATACCCTAGATACTCTGCGGAGTTTATTGAAATGGAACGCTTTGAGAAGCTAAAAACTGAACGCGACCATATCTGGAAAAATTGGATGGATACATTGAAACGAGAAAAGGAAGACGTTATTCAACAGCTCAAACTGGAAAAGATGGAAGTCATTCAGAAGATGGAATTAGAAAAAAGTGACGCAGTTGAGTGCGTGCAGGAGAAATTGACCAATCAGATCACGATCCTGACCCGTGAAATGCGGGAACTGAAGGAACTGTTGAATCATACTATGAATGAAAGGAGTTTGGCTATTAAACATGCGCAGAAACTCATGGTCAGTAAGTAGAATCCGAGTGGATAATGATTATCAACGTACACACGTAAAAACGCGCAAGCTGTTACAGACCTGCAAGAAAGTTGTTACCAGTGAGCTCTATATAACTGGAGTGATACCTGCTGGTCATTGACCGGGTAAAGATTCAAGCCAAACATTGCGGACATGTAGGTCTGAAGTACGTATAGTTCCAGTCCTACGCGGTTTGTTGACCAATCAGACTTTGACCAAACGACGTAGAAGACTGGAACTATATGTACTTCAGGCCTATCACTCAAGTTATATACAGAGCTCACTGGTTGTTACAAGCTGTTCCGACAGACTGATACCGTCATGCGTTTGCACTGGCTGTCCCAGAGTGTTGACTGTCAGTAAAAAGGTTGATGACTCCAACAGACCTGTAACAAGTTTTCCCAACAACTTGTTATACCATGCTGCAGCTAACAACTTGTTAACAGGCTGATGCTAACAACGTTGTAGCAGCTGCTGAATAAACAGCATTGTTACAACCTGTTAACAGCCTTGCTACCAGCCTGTTGCGAACACTTCCTGCATAAATAAGTTGTGAGATTTTTACGTGTGTAGTTAACAACCTAACCTCTATACCAGATAACGTCATCTTTGGTTCTATATTTAAGAGTATAAATACGGGACCTCTCTTCCCAACGATCATCCCTAATGAAGACACTAGATCGGAGTATCGAAGCATTGGGTCATTAACAGTAACTTTTTAAGTTGCGTTTAAATGCATGAGTTTTTAAGTTGCGTTTTCATGAGCCCCCACGATGAACTTTAAGCTCTTGGGGTTAAAACCGCTAGAAACCACGTGACCAACGTCCAGCGGTCAGGTTACACGTTTGCGGTTCACGTTTGTACTGCTAGAACGGCTTCTTGAGGTAAGTGAATTACGGCAGGGTTTTATGTAACTTTTACTCAACCAACCCACGTTTGGGGTGTAAATTTATACTCTTATATGTCTGTTCTTGAACACTGAAGCTCATGTCAATTTTTGGTGAATACGTATGAACGATTGAAAACCAAACATGGCGGCTCGCAACAAGTGAAAATACGAACGCCAATCTAAATGCTCTTTGACATGTTAACGTCAAACTTGTAACCGCAAACGTCTAATCGCGGTTTGCAGTTTGCGGTTATACAAAACTGGAACGTCAATCTAAAACTCTCTATTGTTTAAATAAAAAAAACCCCCAAAAACAAACAAAAAAACCCAAAAAAACCCCCAAAACAACAAAAAACAAAAAAAACAACAACTTTCAAGCCAGAGTGGCGTTAAACTATGTCTGATTCTTCACCTGGCTGCGTTAGGAGTTTATTTGTTTACCTTGTTTGTTTTTTATTTAGGAAATGGTTGACGAGAAAACACTGAAAGAGGCAGGTTTAGATTCGTTTCCCTTCGACGTTACAGAAAATCATGTCGTTCATCTTTCTAGACAAGTAAGAAATCCGTCTTTAATATGCGTACTGTATGTGTTCTGGTGTGTGAATATTTAAGAATATTATCTGAGAATATTTAAAGATCAACTCAATTGCACGGCACATTACATTTTTCGCTTTATTTATGTATTAAAGCACGTAGAATCCGAATATGATGAAAAAAAAATGAATTGAATTTTCCCCCGTTGATTTTGGGATGTTGATTTTGAGGTATTTTCATAAAAAGCCGTGTTGTATAAAGAGTCTGGCACTAGCAAGTGTGTGACGTAAACGGAGGAACGATTTTACCATCCATTACAGTAAACACACTTGAAAAGCGTCCAATACTTTAATACATGTGCGGTTGGAAACTTGCGCAAGTTATATTCATCATAAATCAGCTTTATTATGATTTCAATAGTCTAGGTTCAACTGTTTACGTCACAAACTTGCTAGCGCCAGACTCTTTATACAACACAGCTTTTTTTAGAATACTTCGGAAAAAAATTCAGAAATCAACAAAAAGTACGGTATGCTTCAAATTTTTTTTATCATCACATTCGTCTTCTCCATACTTTAGCGCGTATAACAAGCCAGAAAAATAATTTGCCTTGAGTTGACCTTTAAAGATACTAATACAGCTATAAACAGCAAGTGCGAACCTCTAAATTTCAGTAGTTTTCTTAAAATTTACAAGAAACTTGTGGCAGCTGTTTTGTCAAATTGCAGAATTGCGCGGGCGCAAAACATTGATAGCAGCGTACCTTTCAAAAGGATTATCTTTACCAGGTTTAGTTTCCAGCTCTTTTCTGTTTACTTTGAATATTTTTTCGTTCAGAAATCCGCAGATGAAACCGAAAATCAAAATCTACCGTCGTGTATAGGCAAAGGAAACAAGAGGTTTGTTTGTTTATGAAATGGAAATTAAGTCTGTCTTAAAAGAAGAGCAAAGTGAAAATGTGCCAAACTGTCGATGTTTTTGGAACGAAAACTGATGTTTCGAGCGGAGCCTTTTATCAGAGTGAAATGTGATTTGATTACCAAAAAACGTCGACAGTTTCACTTTGCTTTATCTAAAACACTGCCTACGCAGCACTCTACTTTTTTACTTAAAAGGGCGATAAGACGCCAAGATTGTCTATCCCAACATTACCAGAAATTTGGGACAAGATGGTGGCGCGCGTGCGTATTAAGGACCATAATAATGGAGATTCTCAACAGTAAATAATAAGGAGGGCACATAATAATTCAAATTTTGTTTAAACGGTGTCATATTTCTTCTTTGCCCGACTCCATTTGACTTCAGCATGGTCTAAGGAACAGTTATAACTAAAAAAACATTTGCTTACTTTACCAGTCAGTGGAATTTTGCGAGCGGACGGAATTTTTCTTTGTCTTTTGTGCTCTGAATTAGATTAGTTCCGCTCGAGTGCTCACAAGACAAAGAAAAATTCCGCCCGCTCGCAATATTCCACTGACTGGAAATCGGCCTTAACTCCTCTTATTTTTGCACTGAAAACGCCACTATCCATAGTGTTAGCCATAGTAATCTTTGCAAACAGGTTCTAGAAATTGGCCAAATTGACCAACAACATTACGGGCGATGCGAACTGCTCGACTCGCGTTGCATTCGGCATGAGTCAGTCTACTTCGAGAGCACATAAAGATCCTCATTTGTCTCTAGCATAGTACTTCCAAAAGCGTTTGAACTTCCTTGATTTCACGGTCCTTATCGTCGTTTACGGATTGTTTATATATACATACATGTACGATTTAGGAGAATTCTAAAGAACTCAATGACCTGAATAATGAGAAACACTATAATACAGTAGAATCACACTCATTACAAATTCTAGAATACATAATTATATTATTAGGCGAATATAGCCGCTGACTGAGAGCGGCGGCACAAATGACCCAAATTTCTGGTAATGATTTTGAACTTATTTAGAAGTGTTTTTAAAATAAAGAAGAATAGCCTCTTCGCTTGTTCAATTTCTCATCTTGTTCCAAAGATATTAAGATCTCTTATGACGTCATCTACTCCACTAATTCCGCAAAGCAGGAATATCTACGGTAGGTAAATTGTGCTGAAACTTTGAAGCTGTTTAATACGAATGGTGCATTGCAATTATGTACACAGTTTCCTCATTTCGGGAAGTTTGTTAGATCTGTGTGGAGAAGATGACATCAGGACATCATTTGCATGTTACAAAAACCTGAATATATGTGGAACATGATGAGATATTAATTTAATAAGAACGCTATACTTCCTCATACGGAATTAGTACTTCTAGATAAAATCTAAATTGAATAGAAGATTTTCCATGTTACTGTCCCTAAGAATACTTAATATGACGAAGTAACATCTTTTGCCATTTTTTCGTTTCCTTGCTTTGTTGTTGAGATATTTCAGGTTCTTTGATATGCAAATTAAACATTTTAACGCGTCACATGTGCATAACGAGTTATAGGAGAAGGGTATATATTTTTCGCAATTATCCAACATAATCACTTGAAAATCTACATTGTTTTGGTGTACTTATTCAAAACTGTGTATAACATAAGTTTGCAACAGTTTTATACGTATAGTTAAAATATGAGCGGTCGATGTTTGTGATCGTCTTTGTAAATGCCTATAAAGATCAGAGGTGAATATTTATCAATTATTGGACGAGTCTGAGCAAAATATCATTATTTGTCAGTGACGAGCTTCCAGATGCCGAAGACAGAGGCAAATATCTGGGAGCGAGACACTGACAAATCATAAAATAGTTAAAAATTTGAAATGCCTGAAGTAAGAGATCGTCAGATCGCCATTTTCTCTGTCTTCGGCATACTAAAATCTTCGTAAAACTTACTTTTTGTTGGCACGAGTCTTGCTTTTTATCTCACTAAATCTTAAAACTAGCCGCCAACACCACCATGTTTACGAAAATTATTTGCAGTTAGCAGCGCTATCGCTAGGCGCATGCTTTCAAGTCAGAAAAAGCTGAATTTGAGCCACTATAGTTTCTTATAACTTTGATAAAACATTGGTGTTTTATTAATCAATGTTTTAACAGTATTTACAAATATTGATTAAACATTTATTTCCTTTGAATTTTTCTTACGAAGTATTAGTGAATTTGATAAAATAGAAATAGAAATTTCTGATTCATCTCATTTTTGGTATTTTTAGAAAACAGTCAGTGCCTTCGAAGCTGAAGAAAAATTCAAAAACTTGTGTTTCTTCTCTGAGTACGAATTGCAGTGTTTCTGTAAGTACGGCTGCTGAGAAATATCTTACTGACTCTAGAGACCAAGCTTTATTTTCTGACGAACAAAATTTTCCCGCCAAAAGTAAGGTGTCTTCTATCGATTGCTTGAGTTCAATTGTTGAGAATATTGGGAGACCATCTCCTGAACGTAGCCCGAGAAAACGTTCTTTGAAAACCGATGATGAGTCTTGTTGACAGAGTGATAAAACACAGTTCCGTAAAGGGAAAAGATGGTAATGGATATGGAAGCCTTTTTCCTCCAAGGATTCGAGTATGTAGGACTTCTATCGATTGCTTGAGTTCAATTGTTGAGAAATTGGGAGACCATCTCCTGAACGTAGCCCGAGAAAACGTTCTTTGAAAATCGATGATGAGTCTTCGTTGACAGAGTGATAAAACACAGTTCCGTAAAGGGAAAAGATGGTAACGGATATAGAAGCCTTTTTCCTCCAAGGATTCGAGTATGTAGGAGTTACAATTCCAATCAAGCAATTTGCGAGAATAAATGAGAGATCTTTCTGCAGATTCTACCCAATTCCATTGCCTCTTGGATGATTCTTTTTAACTGGTGAAACGCACGCGTGGTTTGTCAGAATCGTACACTGATGACTTACACCTACACTCCGAGTCCCTTATATCAATGTCTGTTATAGTCGCTTGCACCTAAGTGGAAGCACCGCCCGTCAAAACATGTACTATTTCAACGCCAAACATAAACGTTTTCCTTGGAAACACACTATGTTTCTTTTCGATACGTACATTTTTGTGCTCTTAGTCAATCACGTCTTGCCAATCTCACGGTGTCAATTTCAAAACGGTTAACTTTTGAACATGTTTTGAACATATTTTTTTTGACGGGCGGTGTTTCCACTTTGGTGCAAACATAGGCGTACGGGCACAAATTTATAGGGGGGGGGGGGGGTGGGGGGGGGGTAGGGGCAGAGAACATTTTACCCAACTGAAACGGAAATTGCCTGACTTTTGACATAAAAAAACCACTAAGTGCCTGTTGTTCAATATACTTTTCCTCCTACAATACACAGATATTAAATTGTTTTTGATCATTTTTTCTTATTTTCATCCTATTTTTTTATTTTTTCCCTATATTTTTGCCCGACTTAGCTTGAAAATTTGCCCGACTTAGCAACATTTCAGGTCGACCTCACATCCAAAATTAAGGATTATCCTTAATTGTCAACTCGCCTAGAATTAAGGATAATCCTTAATTTTAAATGAAATCTCATCCCCCAACCCCTAACCACAACCCCCCGGAAACCCTAAACCTAACCACAACCCCCCCGGAAACCTTAAACCTAACCACAACCCCCCGGAAACCCTAAACCTAACCACAACCCCCCGGTATCCCTAAGCCTAATCACAACCCTCCGGAAAAAAGTCCGACCTCTCAGACCCCGACCACAACGCCCCTCTAGGATTTTTAGCTTTATGTGTTCAAGTTTAACATCCCGCTTGTGGGACGGCTAAATTAAGGCCATGTCTTAATTGTAGCCCTATTTTAAAATTAAGGCCATGTCTTAATTCGAGCCCTATTTTACAATTAAGATATACACTTAATTTTGGTAAGAGATCGTGTTGAACATTTCCATTCGTCTCGGGGGTGGGGTGGGGGGTGGGGGTGGGGGGGGGGGGGGAGCTGCCCCCTCTGCTCCCCCCCCCCCCCCCGCCTCGTACGCCTATGGGTGCAAACGACAGTTATTGGTGACAATCCAAGATGGTGGTTTATGGGTCCTTTTCTCAATGGTCCTTTCTCCCATAGTAATAACCGCTGAACTTTTTCTCGTCAATTAATTTATGACTGATGAATGATCTACCTGCCGGCGCGGCTGAACCCACAGTTAAGGAAACGTAGTAGGCAGAATACGGTCAGCGGTTGCTACCATGAGAGAAAAGACTTATTTTCGCAGCCGATCCGCACGTTGTACCTAATAAACTACTAGATATTATCGTGATATTATATACACACTGTAACCAGTAAGTTACTGGAAATTGTTTAATAAAGAGGTTATTAATGAAACCCTTCCCCCCCGAACCCCCGAACCCCCTAAGCCCCTGAACCCCCTAACCCCCTGAACCCCCTAACCCCCTAACCCCCTAACCCTAACCTCAAAAATGTGAATTTCCCGGGGGTAACCCTAACCCTAACCTGAAAAGTGTCCGGGGGGTTCTAATACTCCTCCCCGACCAACTTCCCTATTGGTGTTGGTAATTTATGGTCAACAGTTCTTGGCAAAGATTGTGGGATGCGCAGTGAATTTTAATCCGTTAATTGGCGCATCTTACAATTAAACAATTTCCAGTAACTTACTGGATACAATGTGTATATAGTATCTAGTAGTTTATTAGGTACAACGTGCGGATCGGGTGATTTTCGCCATCTTTGTTCGGTCATTTTTTTGGACGGGACCCACAGTCCAGTTATATATAGGTCAGTGGAACCGTAGCTTATGTGCAATTGAAATTAATTTCGATATTTTCAAGAACAGTGGGAATGCGCAACTCTGAAACAAAGCTTACTCATACAGCGATACAGTGACTCATGCAAGAAAACGACAAAATTATTCAGAGGTTATTTTCCCAGTTGTCTCCCCCTTACCTTCAATCTCGAGCCCGTAGTCTCCCTGCTTTTTGTCAGCGGGAGAGCGCGGGGGAGACTCTGGGGAAATTGGATTTAATTACCCCTGAAATGAGGGATTTCGGTTGTTAAGCGCATGATCGTAGCCTGAACTGCTGTGCAGAATGTGCGGTGGTTCATGAATTCGTTCTCAATTTGTTTGAAATCACAATATGAGAATACTATATTTCACCGCATAAAATGGAGATCAAATGCACGTTAAAATTGTCGGAGGGAGACTCACTGCTGGTTGTGGCGCTTGACATAAACGTTCTTGAAGTCCAAGATAAATATCAATTCACGACGCCAATATCATCCTCGATCACAAACCTTTACGAGTTGCGAAAACGACTTATTCTTTCTTTAATTGTCTTAAATTTGCTTTTTCGTTGTTTAAATTGTTTTACATTTATACATCAAGTAGAGCGACAAATCCATTGCACCAAGGTTTGTTTTGTTCATTGCGACTATTTGCTCTTCGAAATTTTAAATTTTTCTTAACTTTGCTAAAGTTATGAAGTTTGTTTGTGTCATGAGACCCAGATATTAAACAAAGAGAAGAGATGTAAACGAGGCGTCTAGATTTGAATATATATATATATATATATATATATATATATATATATATATATAATATATATTGTTGGAAAGTGCTCAATACCATAAAGGTAGAGCGAATATAGTATAAGTATAGGCTTACCTCAAAATGTTGAGTGTTGCTTGAGGTAAGCCTACTTATACTATATATACTATATATATATATATATATATATATATATATATATATATATATATATATATATATATATATATGTATTTATTCGGTAGACTTGCTACTTGGAGTTTCACGCAGTAAAGCGATCGTCAGGCAACTATTAAAATATTATCCGCTCTACCGGTAATGGTATTGAGCGCTCTAAAACCATTGACAAGTTCTGTAACCACTTTGTTACAGTCAATTCTTGGTGTGTATATATATATATATATATATATATATATATATATATATATATATATATATATATATATATATATATATATATATATATATATATATATATATATATATATATATATATATATATATATATATATTGTACATTCCGTCGGATTTCCAACGAAAGATGTCGCTTATCCAAAGGATCCAAAGGATACGAGACACTTAAACTCGAATAACGTATAAAGAAGAGTAAAAAAGAGTAAACAGCGAACTTTGAACAGGTACTTTTTATTTTTTATTTTATTAGATTACAGATTTTTATGAGATACAAATAAAAAAGTTATTTACACTGAAGAAGCCCGAATGGACGAAACGTTTGTATCTAATAAAAACCTGTTCAAAGTTCGCTGTTTACTCTTTTTTACTCTTCTTTATATATTTTCAATTCAATTTCCCCAGTCTCCCCCGCGCTCACCCACTGTCAAAAAGCAGGGGGACTATGGGCTTGATATTGCCTTACCTTGTCGCTATCTATTCTCAACCAATTGGAATGCAGTAATTTGGTCGTGCATAATATAAGTATAGGTAATAATAGCATGATTTTGAGTACAATTTGGAAAAAAACATGCACAAGTGACCGAAGGACGAGTGCGCATTTGAGGTCTTTGAAAAACTCACGAGGTGGTGGAATTTACCAAGGATGGCGCCGGCGTAGGATGGCCTAAATTGAGAAGAAAGGGACAAGTTTTCACGCGTGTTCTTTATTGTGACTGTACTTACATTTACGTACCGTTTCCTTTCGGCAATCTCCACTCCTCCTTTATTTTTTTTGTTTAAGAACGCTTTGCTTCTTCTATCACTACTCGAGAAAGTTTAAGCCATATAAATTAAAGTTAATGAGACAACGTTCACTACAAGCTGTGCCAAAACCTTGAACAGGAAGGTTGGCCAAGGCGTTACTCCCACCTATCAACAACCGATATATATGCCAGATAGTTCTAAAGGTCGTTTTCTTCCAGCTTGCCAGTGCACGTGAAATAAACAAGTGATACGGCACTTGCTAACGAATTGGAACATTACTTCTCTCTTCGGCGGGAAAAGTAACCAATTACAATTCGCCTAATTAGCACTAAGAATCTTCTAGTTTTCTTGCAGGTTCTTTACTTAACTCATTCCTGTCCGGGGGCTTCCCCAGAGGTGAATAAAATCGTCTGGCGTTAGCCAGAATAAAATACTAAAGACCAATTCGGACAAGAAAGAGTTAAAGAGATAGTCTATAACTCATTCCTGTCCGGGGGCTTCCCCAGAGGTGAATAAAATCGTCTGGCGTTAGCCAGAATAAAATACTAAAGACCAATTCGGACAAGAAAGAGTTGATCACAACAATAAGGAATAATTAGCTTCAAATTTTAACGAATTGTTCTTCTCCGTTTCAAATCTTGGCCGCCATATTTGTTTATTATGTGCAGAAAGAGCCTGGGCACGACGTTAAAAAATACCATCCCTCAAAATCCGTTCTAAAATGGGATTGGCTATATTCATTTATTGTTTTTGATTGGCTTATTCGCTTCAAAGATTTGCACTGTATTTCCTTTTCTTTCCTTGCGCTGTACTTCCTTAAAACTGCACTGCTCTTAGCCAATCAAAATCGAGAAATTTGCCATGTATGTTATTAACGATTTAATTTGCACTCGAATGCAGTAATTTGTCATGCATATTATAAATGTAGATATGATCAGTAGACATCTGTTTTGAGCGTACGTTACGCGACATAGAAAATATTCTCCTCCAGATCTTAATAAATTGATAAACTTAAAACAACACCATGAAGAAAGGTTTGAAATCGGAAAAAGCTTTTACATAAATTTAGTCAAATTTCTTGAAAAATACAACTAGTTCTTCGAGCTAGAATCAAGTTTAACGTTACAGGATACCCTAGGAAGCCATTTCAAGAAATTTGTTACCGCTCGCTCAATTTTTTCCCTATTCACGCTTGTCATAAATGACCCCGAAAACGCCAGAGGTTTTTGTCGCAATTTTCTCCGATATCCGAGCGCATATTTTGGAAGACTGGTAACGAAATTAATTATCGAAAAATTAGCTTTATTTCTGGGCTTAGGTACCCTTTAGGATTGCCTTGAATCGCTTGGAAAATTTAGCGTGAAAATGGGGGATATTTAGGGATTTAAATGATACTAAGATTGCCATGGTAACATTTGTTTTGGCACGACAACCTTCGTCGATCTAAACCCTGTTGAGCAAAATGTCGTCTTTACGCTCGCAGGCCGTAAATGTTGATGATTTTCGGCTTCAAATAACTTCTTTATTCGTGGATATTAACTGCCTGTTTTTAATATTTTGCAAAGCCAAGATGCTTATTGAAAAACGTATGTTTTTTGTTTTTGGAGTTCGTGTTTGAAATCGCTGAAATATGCCTTTGATGTCAGCGCTTATATGAAGACATTACGCCAGCAGTCGGAAACGATTGGAGTAAAAACCAAAGAAGTCCGGACTCAAGCTAAACGCCTTGAGCGTTTGGATGAAAAGGTATGCAAGGCTGGTACACAAGTACAGCTTGTGTACATGTATTATTGCTTTATTTTTACTGTGCCACAGACCTATATATTTACATATAATATTAGCCGATGATATAAATGGCAGAACATGTCTTTATTATGCTTGTTTTAGCTGTGCAGTTGTTACAGAGCTAGCCCATACTCAAAGTGTATCAGAGCTGTGTATTTGTTGATGTACAACCTGTACCATGCTTCTTTTATTAAACAACTCGAAGGTTTAGTAATGTGAGCTAGGCTACCATAGGGAAAAATCCACTTGGCTCACCTGGGATTCAAACCTGCAACCTTTGGTTTACTAGCTACAGGTCAAGTTGGGAGCTGGTAGTTGGTTATTCTCCACCCAAGTTCATTGTCCCATAATAATTGTTCTATATAAATAATCACTAGCTATTTCAATTACAACTGAGCTCTTACATGTATCTTTGTCTTTGACACAGACTGATACAGAGCTATTTATATTATGCAATTGTCTTATGATAATATAAATTGTATCAAAGAGCTGTGTTTATTTGCTGAATATGCACATCGATCTATAAACATCTCATATTATCTTTTCTGTTTATAGTGTCAAACAGTTGTGTTCCAGATGAAGGCACCTTATCTCTTCCAGTGTCACCGGCCACCTGGCCGGTGTTGTACCTACTTACAGTTACTGAGGACTATCTGATTTATAGAGTTCTGAATATATGTGTATACATTTATTCTCTTGATTTTGTAGTACAGCAGCTTTTAAACCTATGCTGTGATCAGATGCTAAATACTAATTCTTCTCTGTCTTGTTTTATATATTAAACTGAAAATTTAAGCAGAGTCTGCAAGAGTGTATGTGTGTATGTGTGTGTGTGGGGGGGGGGGGGGGGGGGGGGAAGGGTCTCTGACTGGGTAGGTTTGGGGAGAGGGGTTGATTGGTTTGATAAGAGGTTGGCTGAGTTTAGGGAAAGGGTATGGTAGAATAATGATTTGCAGCTATTGCCATGATACACCATTCTTGAATTTAAATAATTATGTATTTCCTTGAAATATCTCCATTTAGTTTGATTTAGTGTCACAAGGTTGTTTACATGTATTTGCTGATAATGCAAAAAAAAAAAGCTGCTTAATAAAATGGACTTATTTCTCAGAACAAAATTGTTTACTCCATATGAAAATATGTGAATATTTTCCCATTTTCACAATAACTATTTTTTGTATATTCAGTTACAGTGTGAAGGCACTGAAGCGAAGTATTAATTGTTTTCTTGTACAAATTTGATGTTTTCAGGGGGGTGCCAAGAAACATTCAGAATACTTCAACTACAATATACTGTACAGGAAGTACAAAAATGTTTTACATTGATATTTGCCTGTCACTCATTGTCAGGACTGCTGATAATCTCTGTCAAACAAATCATTCCCAACTTGAAGCAGATCGTTATTGTGAAAGAAAAATAATTGCATGGCACAACACCGAAAATCCACAGTATTTTTCTACTGACAACCATATTTAACTAGAGTGGAGAACCAGATCTGAGTCATCTGATATTTCACTTCGAACATTTGTTATAAATACACCATACGGTCTTCTAGTCAGAAACTATTTTGTAAAAAATAACACAACCGGAGTAAGCTGAACAGTTTCTGAGCGATCACGATGCAGTGCCGTACAATTGTCGTTCTTCTTTACTGTACAATCGAACTACGACCAGTAACTCAGTTGCAATTCCCCGCCATTTTGTTTCTTTTTTGGAGGAAAGCCGCTGTGCGCAATGCATGGCGACCTTTGGCGTTTTCGATGTCATTTTTGACAAGCGTGATTTGTCTCAATTTTGCACCAAATGTAGTTACGTATGTGACGGGCACTATCGTATTATACAGTAAATAAGAAATAAAATATTGTTGCAGATATGCTCATCAGTTTAAAATCATAGTACCTTCGCGCCGCGGTTTAAGGCGGTCTTTGGTTTTACCATAAAGCTCTCAATTTATCATACTTATATACACTTCTCAATGTTTGTTCTAAAAAAGTGTGTTCGCGCGTTTTATTTTACTGTGATTTTAAACTGATGAGTATATCTGCAACAATATTTTATTTATTTACTGTATAATACGATAGTGTCCGTCACATACTAAACTACATTTGGTGTATATTTGAGACAAATCAGAAAAAAATTGAGCGAGCGGTAACAAATTTCTTGAAATGGCTTCCCAGGCCTTAAAGGTGATATCTAGCACGTTCTGCGCATGATCCGCCATCTTGTCTTGTTTTGAGGTGCTCAAAACAAAGCAACATGGCAGAAAATTTAGCAATTCAACGAGGGTTTCTCTTTGGATTTCTTCTGAAAAGTAATGAAGAGGAAGCAAGAAAAGCTTACAATCTTGAAAAAAGTATCAGTATATTTTTTTGTAAACGAAGAAGTAAAATCAGTTTCGTACATGCGCCGAACGCGCTGGATATCACCTTTAAAAGATTTGCAAATAATTCTTCTTTCGAATTTAAAGTGTCTGTGAATTGAGAATTTCTGATAGAACAGTTTTGAAGCTGGTAATATAAATAACCAATATCCAAAAAGAATGAAATAAATGTGCATGTACTTTTCGAGATATTAAGTGCCAGAGTTGTCTTCCTGGCATATATAAAATGAGGAAAGACTGTGATAGAATATATAGGGCAGACGACGTATGCCGTTGGATTATTAATATTAATATTAAAATACATTGTTGTTATGGTAGTTCTCCAATACCCTGCGAGTCAGAGCCCCTTTCTGACATACGCAACAAACTCGATCCGTGTCTCAAAAAATTTTTTGATCCGCGCCTCAAAAAATCAGGAACAGACTCTTCGTTTCCTAACTTACGACCTGTGCGTAACTTACAGTTTTTATCAAAGTTAGTTGAGCGAGCTGTTTTTAATCAAACGAACGAGCATATGTTGAAGTTCCAGCTTTACCCTATCTTGCAATCTGCCTTCCGCACTGGCCACAGGACTGAGACAGCTTTACTAAAAGTTCAGAATGATACGATATCTTCTTGAATATGGATCAGCAGAAGGTAACCCTTCTTGTAATGCTTGACTTCAGTGCGGCCTTTGATACGGTCAACCACCAAGTGCTACTTAACCGACTAGAGCACAGCTTTGGAATAACTGGGACTGCACTGCAATGGTTTAGATCATACCTAGCTGGTAGATCACAACGAATCTGCTTTGATGGTTACTATTCCAAGAAGCTTGATCTCCCGCATGGTGTTCCCCAAGGTTCTTGCCTTGGGCCACTGTTGTTCACAATATACGCTAGTAAGTTGTTCGATATAATTAAGGCCCATCTCCCAGATGTACATGCCTATGCTGATGACAGCCAGCTCTACCTGTCTTTTCGTCCTGGTCCTGTTACCAACCAAGTAGATGCAGTGATTGCTATGCAGAACTGTATTGAAAGTATTCGAATATGGATGGCGGTGGACCAATTAAAGCTGAATGATGATAAAACCGAGATAATATTGATAGGCACATGGCAACAATTGAGAAAAGTGAATATTACGCAACTGAATATCGGTGAAGTAGTAGTACCCGTTACAAGCTCGGCTGTTCGTAGCCTTGAATGTTGGCTTGATTCAAATCTTAATATGATTACACAGATTAATAAAATTTGCCAATCAGTCCTCTATCACCTGTATAATATTAGACAAATAAGGAAGTTTTTGACACAATTAGATAGTACCAAATTGCTTGTTCAGGCTGTAACAATGTCGCGTATTGACTATTGTAATGGGCTCTTATTTGGTCTACCAGCTGTGCATCTCTCTAAGTTACAACGTGTTCAAAATTCTGCAGCGCGACTAATAAGCAATACGCCCAGATATGAACATATATGTCCAATGCTATATGATCTACATTGGCTACCTGTGAGGTTTAGAATTCTCTACAAACTCGCCGTTATTACATTGAGGGTTATTCACCATCAAGCGCCTGCTTACTTAAAAGATCTTATTACCATAAAACAAAATACACGTTATAATCTTCGTTCTGGCAATGGTTACAATGTAACCAAAGTTCCCTTAAAAAGACAAAACATTAAGTATATGCTTGAATAAAATAGTGAGTTTTTAATTGAGTTTTAAACTTATTAAAATTGGTTTCATTCCTAATACGTTCTGGAAGGATGTTCCATGTCCTCGGAGCAGCTGCCGTAAATGATCTATCTCCCAGAGTGGATTTCAATTTGGCCGATGGAGCTTGCAAAACAATATAAACTTGTAAATAGCATAACAGTAATTTCTTAATTTTTAATGTTTAGTTCTTTCTATTTAGTGTACTGCGCATTTGATCATAATGTTATGCAAAAGTGCGCAATATAAATTATTAAATTATTATTATTATTATTATTATTATTATTATTATTATTATTATTATTATTATTATTATCTTCGCCCCAAGAGTCAGTCAGGTTTTAAACTGGTCAAACAAGTTCTAGTTTACGAACACGCGTAAGCAGGAAAATAGGAAATGACGCGTTAGAGCCTGGGCCCTTTTACGCATGCTCAAAAAGAAATATCGAGTTTGTTGGCAGAGCCCACTTTCCCCCAAAGCTTGCGTAGATCGGAAAGGGGCTCTGACTCGCAGGGTAGTTCTCCAAGTGCATACGTCATCAAGCACTCTAACCGGTCGATTAATTTCTTCAAAAATGGATAAGTCATGGCAAACTTTGAGAGTTAATAGCTCAAAGACTATGCAACAGATTTTCTTGAACTTTTTAGTAAATGTTCCTGTCATGCTGATCTGTTCAAAACCGCTAAAGGTTTTTCCGTCATAGACACCTTAGAAATGTACATAGATATTTAAGTGTATTTGAAAGCAAAGCGTTCTTAAAGTGCCTATCAAACATAAATTAAGTCTGTCTTACTTGAAAGAACAATTAATTTTTGATAACAGAGTAACATCTTTTCCAGGTTTTTGTTTCCTTGCTTCGTTGTTGAGTTGAAATGTCAGGTTGTTTGATATGCAAATTAAACATCTTGACGTCACATGTGCATAATGAGTTATCGAAGAAGGTTATAAATACACTAAATCGTAGTTTCATTTGGGCCCACATGCAAATTAGTTTCCTATTCAATTTGGGCCCCTATGCAAATTGGATCGTGTCTATTAAAGCATAACGCCGGGAAGACAACATAGGCTGGGACTGTTTTTTCATGTTTTGAGTTCAATATTTTTAGACACTACGTTTAGGATTATTGTCAAGGATAATCGATAAGCAAAGTTTATCCTTATACAATAACTAAACATTAAAAAGTTTCTGAAATCAAAAATGTTATGTTTACTACGGCTGCTTCAGCCTCGTGTAAAAAATGAACTACGTTTTATCCCAACTCAGATTGTATGCGCAGTCGAAACTCCGATTTCGTCTATATTGCTATATCAAACCAAATTAATTCGAAAGAAGCGTGACAGTGGGTGTGTTTCTCCCACAACCGACCAAACATGTAGAATTTTCATTTTTTGATAAGAACAAAGATATATGATTTTCTCCAATACGTCATGCACAATAACATCAAATTAATTTGAATATCAGACAAACTGAAATATATCAACAACGAAGCAAGAAAACAACAAACTGCAAAAAGATGTTACTCTATCACTTTATGTTTAATGTGTAAATTACTTTGCCAATCCACATATACAAATAAACCTAATATTTACATAACATAAAGGAAAATGTTTTTTCGTATGTTTTTGCTGTACAAGCTGTTGTAAGTTAAACTCAGAGAAAACTGGCTGAGCTCCAGACGGGACTCAAACCCACAACCTTCCGAAGCCAACCGGACGCTCTCGCATAACATATAAAAACATATACTGAAAATAAACTGACCGTTGTAGCCCAACAAGTACTTGTGACAACACCGCTGCCAAACGTTGCGCATGCGTGAATTCGCTGAGTATTAAACATTGCAAGAGAAGTGGGAACTAACCGTGGCGACAACAACCAGACAGTGAAGATTAAGTAAGACTCGACTATTCATTTGTGTTTTAAAAAAAGGGTAAAGAAAATTACGAAGGGGTAAATTCAGAATATGTTACAATATTGACAAGGAAGCCATGCACAAATCACCTACCTTATCTTTTTGGTAGTATGCTTATAATTTTAACTTTTGTGGCGGGCTCTCGGACCAGGCCAAATATTTCAGTGTTTTCCCGCTCTTTTTCCGAGGACGAGCTCGGACGTCGCACATGCGCAAAACGTTTGGCAGCGGTGTCACTTGTGACACACCTATGGTTTGCCTAGTTCCCAGGTGTATAAATTTCGAAAACAACCTCGGTCTACCATCGATCTGAGTTCCAGTAGCTCAATGGCGAGAGCATCCGACTGGCATTCGGAACTTACGACAGCTTGTATAGCAAAAACATACGAAAAAAATTGACCAACTCAAGTTGAAAACACTAATAACATACAAATAACGGAAGTAATTGGATGTTGGGATTGCATCAGGGAGAACTAAATTCCCAATATAGCATATAAAAGCTGCCCTCCCTACTCCTTTAGCCCAAATAGATAGAAAAAACAGAGATTGAGATACTAGTTAACATATTTAAAATTAGAAAAAAATTATAAAGAAAAACAAAGAACTGTTTACGAATTAGGCGGGGGTAAGGCTATTTTTAAGCAAGTGAATAACGTTTAAACGATTACGAAAGGTCTTAGGACGGATTTTATAGTCACGATTTTAAGTATTCTTTCAAATAAGAGAGGCTTAATTTTCGCTTCATTTGCACTTTAAGATCTTTAAGATATCATTAATAAAATGTGTGTTTTTTTTAAAAAAATTTCTTTTAAAAATGTACAATATATTTACAAGTGTATTTGATATCAACACGTTTTAAAAAAACTGTTCTTCTTTTCCTTTTTTCTACTTACAATTCCCTTTAAACATTCACGACCATTCCGCTACCCATGTGGTAGTAACTATAATCAGCACGATAGCCGTAGTTTTCTGGATATTCCTTCTTTGTAGCTGTGTTAAATTCACAGACCTTGAACTTCTTGGAAAAGTTAAAAGACTTGCATCGTTTATCAAGCTGGCACATCATTAAGCATTGATAGGATTCCTTGACTTCTGGTTCAGTTTGAAATACTGTGTTGGAAAGTGCGTGGTTGTTCACAGGAGAAGCCATTGATGGATTGATTCCACCATGCGAGTTAGGGGCTGTAGTAATTAATACGAAACAGATTACATTAGGTTGGTTTACAAGATTAGACTAGACTGGATTCAAATAGATTGCCAGCTTGAATATAGAACGAAGATGAGGATAACAATTAGGATGAGAAGGAGTAGGATGAAGATGAAGAGAAGTCGGAAGACGAGTATAAAAAGCAGGGTAAGATAGGAGAATGGGTGAGACTGAGGACGAGGGTGGGGATGAGGGTGATAATGAGGGCGAGAGTGAGGATGAGGATAAGGATGAGGACGAATGAGATAAGGATGAAAATGAGGATGAGGACGAAAATGAGGATCAGAAGGAGACGAGAACAATAATAAAGATAAAGATAAAGAGGAGGACGAGAAGTAAGATGAGGATGAAGATGTTGATGAACATCAGGATGAGGATGAACATCAGGATGAGGATGAGGATAATGTTGACGATGAGGGTGACGACCACCATGATGATAAGAATAAGAAAGAGGAGGACGAGGATGAGGCGAGGGTGAGGATAATGATGAGGATGAAATGAGGATAATGATGATGGTGATAGTGATGGTAAGGATGAGGATTAGAATAAGGATGATGATGAGGATACAAAACCTATTGACTTTCTTGTGTTGTGTTGTGTTGTGTTGTGTTGTGTTGTGTTGCGTTGCGTTGCGTTGCGTTGCGTTGCGTTGCGTTGCGTTGCGTTGCGTTGCGTTGCGTTGCGTTGCGTTGCGTTGCGTTGCGTTGCGTTGCGTTGCGTTGCGTTGCGTTGCGTTGCGTTGCGTTGCGTTGCGTTGCGTTGCGTTGCGTTGCGTTGCGTTGCGTTGCGTTTGCGTTGCGTTGCGTTGCGTTGCGTTGCGTTGCGTTGCGTTGCGTTGCGTTGCGTTGCGTTGCGTTGCGTTGCGTTGCGTTGCGTTGCGTTGCGTTGCGTTGCGTTGCGTTGCGTTGCGTTGCGTTGCGTTGCGTTGCGTTGCGTTGCGTTGCGTTGCGTTGCGTTGCGTTGCGTTGCGTTGCGTTGCGTTGCGTTGCGTTGCGTTGCGTTGCGTTGCGTTGCGTTGCGTTGCGTTGCGTTGCGTTGCGTTGCGTTGCGTTGCGTTGCGTTGCGTTGCGTTGCGTTGCGTTGCGTTGCGTTGCGTTGCGTTGCGTTGCGTTGCGTTGCGTTGCGTTGCGTTGCGTTGCGTTGCGTTGCGTTGCGTTGCGTTGCGTTGCGTTGCGTTGCGTTGCGTTGCGTTGCGTTGCGTTGCGTTGCGTTGCGTTGCGTTGCGTTGCGTTGCGGCTGCGTTGCGTTGCGCTGCGTGCGTGCGTGCGTGCGTTGCTGCGTTGCGTTGCGTTGCGTTGCGTTGCGTTGCGTTGCGTTGCGTTGCGTTGCGTTGCGTTGCGTTGCGTTGCGTTGCGTTGCGTTGCGTTGCGTTGCGTTGCGTTGCGTTGCGTTGCGTTGCGTTGCGTTGCGTTGCGTTGCGTTGCGCTGCGTTGCGTTGCGTTGCGTGCGTTGCGTTGCGTTGCGTTGCGTTGCGTTGCGTTGCGTTGCGTTGCGTTGCGTTGCGTTGCGTTGCGTTGCGTTGCGTTGCGTTGCGTTGCGTTGCGTTGCGTTGCGTTGCGTTGCGTTGCGTTGCGTTGCGTTGCGTTGCGTTGCGTTGCGTTGCGTTGCGTTGCGTTGCGTTGCGTTGCGTTGCGTTGCGTTGCGTTGCGTTGCGTTGCGTTGCGTTGCGTTGCGTTGCGTTGCGTTGCGTTGCGTTGCGTTGCGTTGCGTTGCGTTGCGTTGCGTTGCGTTGCGTTGCGTTGCGTTGCGTTGCGTTGCGTTGCGTTGCGTTGCGTTGCGTTGCGTTGCGTTGCGTTGCGTTGCGTTGCGTTGCGTTGCGTTGCGTTGCGTTGCGTTGCGTTGCGTTGCGTTGCGTTGCGTTGCGTTGCGTTGCGTTGCGTTGCGTTGCGTTGCGTTGCGTTGCGTTGCGTTGCGTTGCGTTGCGTTGCGTTGCGTTGCGTTGCGTTGCGTTGCGTTGCGTTGCGTTGCGTTGCGTTGCGTGCGTTGCGTTGCGTTGCGTTGCGTTGCGTTGCGTTGCGTTGCGTTGCGTTGCGTTGCGTTGCGTTGCGTTGCGTTGCGTTGCGTTGCGTTGCGTTGCGTTGCGTTGCGTTGCGTTGCGTTGCGTTGCGTTGCGTTGCGTTGCGTTGCGTTGCGTTGCGTTGCGTTGCGTTGCGTTGCGTTGCGTTGCGTTGCGTTGCGTTGCGTTGCGTTGCGTTGCGTTGCGTTGCGTTGCGTTGCGTTGCGTTGCGTTGCGTTGCGTTGCGTTGCGTTGCGTTGCGTTGCGTTGCGTTGCGTTGCGTTGCGTTGCGTTGCGTTGCGTTGCGTTGCGTTGCGTTGCGTTGCGTTGCGTTGCGTTGCGTTGCGTTGCGTTGCGTTGCGTTGCGTTGCGTTGCGTTGCGTTGCGTTGCGTTGCGTTGCGTTGCGTTGCGTTGCGTTGCGTTGCGTTGCGTTGCGTTGCGTTGCGTTGCGTTGCGTTGCGTTGCGTTGCGTTGCGTTGCGCGTTGCGTTGCGTTGCGTTGCGTTGCGTTGCGTTGCG